>PVLC010031794.1:0-18568 GCA_004027655.1 Graphiurus murinus | reverse complement strand
TCAGATGACATGCTCTATTGGAGGAAGCAATTTTCACGGATGGTAGAATTTTCCCCTATTATATGGGAGAGATATGGTTAAACTCTTGATGAAAGATTTCTTCCAATTGAGTTTGAGGCTCAGAGGTAATGAAATCTGAACAAATCTGAACAAATGCCATAGACCGATGTGAAGAGGCTAAAATTAAAAAGAAAATAATATTTTTTTCTTCTCTTTTTAGAAATACTTTGAAGTCTAAAAGACCTTGGCTCAGATACTAGCCTGGCCACATTAGCTCTGGGATCATGGACAGGCTGTGTACCCTATGTCAACTTGTTTTCTTATCTATACAATAATGATTCTCTTTGTACCCTACAGGGTGATATGAAGACATCAGGTCCTAAAGAACGTTGATAATCCCTGGCACTTAGTGAGTGCTCTTAAAGCATAGCTATTATTGTCATATGTTATTCTGCTTGTGATGTCCAAACTTAGATAGACATCACTACTTTTCAGTGATGTCTGTTAGTGTTAACAGCAATTTGAATCTAGAAAAGCTTATGTAGTATGATTTTGTAGTGCGCTATTCTGTGAGAAAAATAAGCTTATATATGTATATATATATATATGTGTGTGTATATATGTATATATATTATATTATATGGATTTGTCTGGGAAATTTATATATATATATAAAATATGTAATCTATGCATATTATATGTATATATAAATATGTATATTATATTTATATGTGCTATATTCCATATATAAATATATACAATTCCTGGATAAATCTATTATTCCATGTAAGTATATATATACACACATATATGTGCATGTGTGTATATACATATATGTTCATACCTGCATGCATATACATATATACATATATAATACAGTGTGTATTAGTGTAGATGTAGCCTTAGATTTAAGTTATTTGTTTTCCCAAATACTTGAACCTGTAGAATGTGTGACATGAGGGAGTCTGAAAGAAGATCCTAACTACAAGGTCTGAAAAAAATTAAAAAATAAAACAGTACTTAGAAACTTAAAACAGTTTGTGTCTATATTTAAAAAAAAAAAGTCTCAAATCTGTGATCATAAATTCTACTTTACTAAATTAGAAAAAAAGAAGAACAAGTATAATCCAACATATACAGGACATAATCAATAAATAAGAAAGTTGAAATTTATCAAATAAAAAGCATAAAATAACAAATAATGAAACTGAAAGCTGATTCCTTCAGAAAGCTGATTCCTTCAGAATTGATAAAATTCTAATTAGACTGATATGCAAAATGGCAAGTGACTATACGAACTATCAATAACTGAAATGAGAGGTGAGATATCTACAGATTGAAAGCATAATATGGGAATATTAGAAATATCTGCTGCCAATGAACATTATTTGAAAAGTATTTATACCTTAAAAGATACAAAATATCAAAATTACTAAAAAAAAGAAAACCTAAATATCCTCATGTCTATTAAACTTAAATGTGTAATTGTAGAACCTTTCTACAAAAAAATCAATGTATAGGTGGCATCACTGGTAAATTATACCAAAAAAGAAGAAAATACAAATTCTATACAAAAAGAAGAAGATTGAAAAGAAAATTGAAGAGGATAAAAAACATTCCGACCCACCCTAAAATGAAATCACTATACTGACATCAAGAGAAGACAAATAAATCACAGAAAACAAAATTGCAGGTAAATATATGAAATTCTATACACATTTTAGCAACCCATGACCAAGAAGGATTTATCCCAGAAATGCAGTTTTACTATTACATCCCCAAATCAATCAATGTAATTCATCATATAATTTGAACATAATTATTTCAGTACATGCAGATAAAGCATTTGACAAAATCCAACATATATTTCTAATAAAATCTCAGCAAACAGAATAGTATGAAGCTTCTTCAATATGATAAAAAAAATCTGTGAAAAAATGGTTACTAACATCATACATAAAGGGACGAATGAATTCTTTTAGCCTAAGATCAAGAACAAGACATCTGCTATTAGCATTCTACTCAACATTACACAGAAGTTGTAGCTAGTAGAATATGATGAGAAAAATAAGGAAAAGATATTTGGATTGGATAAAATGATATAAGACTATTTTCATTTTCAGGCAACCATCAATGTAGAGAATATAATGAAATCTATTTTAAAAAAACCCTACTGAATTTCAGTGTTCCTTGTTTATAGGATACAGATTATTACAGAAGAAAAAATATTTTCTTATTAACAACAATCAAAAATAAAAATAACATTTACATTAACATCTAAATATGAAGAATTTAGGGATAAATCTGACAAAATTTCTAAGGTGTGTACCCTGAAAACTATGAACTGTCGCTGAGATAATTAAAGAAGACATAAATAATGTATAAGGTGGATTGGAAGACTCAAAGTTGTTAATATGGAAAATTCTCCCAGATTTATCTATAAATTCAACATGTCCCAACCAAAATCCCTGCAGACGTTTTTAGGGGAAATTGACACATTTTAAAATGCTGAAGTGTATACTGAATTGCAAAAGACCTAAAATAACTGAAACAAGTTTGTAAAGGAGGAACAAATTTGAACAGCCAACATTTCCTTATTTCAAGCCTTGTAAAGTTTAAGTACCCAGTACACTTTGAAATTGACATCATGGTAAACAGGTAGATGGATTAAACATGCTAGAGTATCCAGAAATAAAACCCCACACATACAACCAGTCTTTGACAATACTACAAAAGCACGTAAAGAGAGGAAGTAGTCTTTTCAACAAGTAATGATTGATATCCACACATCAAAGAATAAGAAATATCCTATGCTTATTCCAATTTGATTCCAAGGATCATAGACCTACATATGAAACCTAGAAGTATGCAACTTCTATAACATACATGGAAGAAACTCTCTGTGACCTTATTGTAGACAAATGTTTCTTAGGACAACAGAAGTCTGATTCATGAGGAAACAATGTAATAAGCTGGAAATAATTAAAATTATGACTTATTATCTTTGAAAGGCATTAATAAGAAAAGGAAAACACAAGCTACAAGTTGAGAAAAACAGGCAAATAATGGATTATACCAAATATTGGCAAAAAATATGAAAGAATTACAACTTTCATTCTTTGCTGGTGGAAATGTAAACATGATAAACTGATTTTGGAAAAGTATTTGGTAGTTTCTTAAATGAAACATAATCATAGTCATGTGGCCTAATCATTCTACTTTTAGGAATTTAACCAAGTGATATGAAAATGTGTCCTTACAAAAACTTACCCACAAAGAATATAGCAGCTTTATTTGTATCATGCAACTGGAAGTAATTTAAATGGCCATCATCAAGTTAGTGAAGAGACAAATTATGGTGTCTTCATATAATGGGACACTATGGAGTAATAAAAAAGAACACAGTTTTGATACTACACCAGAGATGAATCTGAAAATATTGATGTTGAATGGAAGAAGCCAAATCAAAAAGAGAACATTCTCTGACTCCATACATTTTAAAGTAAAACTCTAGGAAATGCAAAGTGATGTAGAGTGATAGAAGCTAAGTTGCATCTGTTAAAGGAGGATATTGGTTGTAGGATTAAAAAGGGGCACAAGGAAAATTCTGAGGGCGGTAAATACATTCCGCATTTTGACTATGTTCATGGCTTCATGGATGCATACACTTCCCCAGGCATATCAAATTGTGTATTTTAAAGATGTACTGCATACTCTAAGTCAATTATAGCTCCATAAGCTGTAAAATAATGCAACGAGATTTTTGAAGGAGAACCTCTGCCTGGACCATGAAGACTATAGAGAAAATAGGATTTTAGAAAATGGGGACTTTTGTGTGGTAAGGTGTTCAAGTAGCAGAAGCAATAAGAGGAGAGGAAGCCTCATTTGGGATCTACTGCTAATCTTTATCCTGCAGGCCTTTTGGGTCCAAAGGTCTCAGCCTGTGGCATGGCTAAGAAAGGGTTCTATGTTAGGACTGTAGATCTAGGGTCACTAGCACAAGTCCTTACCCATTATCCACCACTGTGGAGAAGGATATTGACAGGATGGAATAGATCAAGAATGATTTGGTAGTAGAGAACTAGGGAGTAGATTGCCTAGAAAGTGAAATATAAAAAGAAAAAGAGGTGTTTGTAGGCACTCTGTTTCTTAGATTTTAAATTTAGTTTATATTTCCTCTTTTAGATCTTCTGCATCTATCATTTTATATATATACAACACTAGCAATTGATTGTAGCTCTCTTTTTTTTTTACCAACTGAGAAAATGTTATAATTATATCAGTTTATGATGACTTTATAAGAAATATATATTGAAGTCGATTGCACAGCTATGCCATATCTATGGAAATAATATCTGTTAACTCATTAATAAAATAGTCTTATTTTATGAAGGGTTCTAATTTTCAGCCATCACTGATTAACTACTAAAAACTATTAATAGGAAATAGAAATTCTAGTTCTATTTAATGAAATATAATGGTGATATACAACTGAAGTAAATTGGCTATAAAATATTAAGTATCTTGTACCAATATCTGTAAAAACGGATGGTTAATGCTTTTTTGCCATTTTTTATACTAAAGTTAAACAAGTTTTTAAAAGTGAATTTTGAAGCTTTGATTATTTCTACATCTTGCTAGAGTATAACGTAAATGAAATGGATACTTATTTCATCCTTATTATTCTTCTGATCCTATAACTTTTCAGGCAAGATATATTTGTTTACTAATTTTTATATAACTTCTATAGTTGTGGATTTTTGAAGTAACCATCCTCTGAATGAAATAGCTTTGAAATTTTGTCTATTTTTGAGAAATGTTTTAAAGATTCTCAATATTACAATTGAATGACAGTATATATTTATAGTCTTATAAATCATTTCCTTTTCTGTGGTCTGATATCTTTCTTAAATACTGATGTCTTATATATAATTTCTTCCCTGATTTTGATTTCCATATGTTTGCATATTCATATCCTTGTTTAAAAAATGACTCAAGTATTTATTGAATATACCACTTTGAATGCTAATTTCATATCACCAATTTACTGTTTGCTACTTAATATTTATTAAGTTAAATTTCTAAATATGCATTCTTAGGCAATTTATATTAATCAATGTAAACTCTAGTCTTTAAATTTTCCTTTCTTATTGTATAATGAAAGCTAATGAGATCATGCCATTATTTCAGAATATGGCTTTGTCAATATTCCCTACATTCTGATAGATACATTTCTTGATCAATGATAATTTTCTAACAGATTTTATTTGCTGTTTTGTTTTCTATTTTGGCATTACATTTATTAAGGATAACACTATGGTTTTAGTTATTTGTATGTCATGTTTTAGAAGATTTTCAACAACAATTCTAGTTAATTTCTGGTTATATTGGATTTTTTTTTTATTAGTTCCATTGTGTGATACAAATATATATTTGTCTATGTAAACTGTTGCATAAGCTATTCTACTTCATTGTCTGCACATGTGAAAGTGTGTTATTTACCTCTGTGGCACAACTTTCAATAAATTAACCCTCATAGTATTCTTTAAATTGTATAATTTCTGCTTGGCTTTTGCTTATTCATCTCTCAGAATAGAGAGGTCTGTGTTGATTTCATAAATAATTCTTATACCCCATTATTTAATTTCATAATAGAGCCTCACATCTGGATCCTTAATTTTTAATGTGAATAGTTTGTGTATTTGCAGTGCTATTTTAAATTATTTTAGTCAAAAAATTGGGGAATTGATATATCCCTTCAGAATAGTTTCAATAAGAAACTGTGTAAAAATCATTTTTACACAAATTATATGCAATTTCATTTAAATTATATCATCTTGACTTTTATAAAAAAACTTCCAAATGTATTTTACCAACATATTTTTTAACATTATGCATTTTATTTTAAATATGGATTTTCTTTTTTTCAACTTAAGGGATGTTCCTTATAAAATAATTAACATTATATATAATTGAATTCTCTTTTATCTGAGGGACTACTTGAAATTATTTTTATATATTATTGATAATTTCTATGTTTTATAACATGATTATGTGCTTTCTATATTTAGCCTGTTTTTCTTTTGTTGTCTATTTTAGAACATAATCTGTAAAACATTTATTTCATCTTCATTATTACTATTTCAGAAGGTTTTTATCTTGATTTTATCATTTAAAAGTCTGGATGTTTATCTTTTAAAAGTCTTTTTTTATTTATTAAAGAAATTTAAAAAATTTCTTCTATGTGTGTAAACCAAACAATGTAAATAATTTTTCCCACTACCTAAGATAAAGCATTTAACATTATTTTACTCTTTTCTAATTCTTTTAAAAACATTCTTATAGTTAAATCTACTTGCATTTTATTCTTGTATTAAGTCTCCTTTTAGTGTTATTATCTTTAAATTTCATATTCTTTTTCATAATACTTTTCATTTTGTGTTTATCTTTAGGATATTGTGGAATGATCAACAGTGTTTTTTGTTTTTTTTTTCTCATAAACATCTCTACATTTCCCTATTGTATCATTACAATTGTTGTTGTTCCTTCCTCATTTAGGAAGTTATTTTCAAAATGTCTTCTGTGTCACTTTAATTTTCATCTGACTGTTTTGCTCTTTAATACTTCTAATGTAGAGTTTTTTTCTCTCAGTTTGATATTTTAAAGATTTTTCAATAGCTTTAATTTTTTTAATTTTTTTTGGTACTTTGTGTGTGTGTGTGTGTGTGTGTGTGTGTGTGTGTGTGTTGAGAACAAATGAATCTACTTTCTTAGAAATTTTATTTTTAACTCGTATAATATCATTGTAACATCTATTAGTATATTGGTTTGCATGTATACAATTAATTCCTTTTTCTATCTTCTTTCTGTCTCTTTCTCTTCGATCCTCTCTTCTATTTTCTCTTCCTATTGCTTATGTATGCCAAATAACTTTCTGGTTTGATATTCCATCCTCTTTAATAAATATCAGATTTACCGTGTAACATTAAAGAAATTGAGTCTTTTTTAAACTGTTACACTGGTCCTTTGCAAACCTTTTAATAAGTTTGGATTTTTTTTCTTTATTTTCTTTGTCCTTTAGTATTTCCTCATTGGGTTCACATTTATTCTTCCTAAAACAAAGAAAATTGCTTTAGACACAGTGTTTTCAAAGACACAGGGGGACAGGGCTGACTATTGTGCCTTGCTATTCAGTTGTGATATTATCTTTTCAGATTTGCAGCAAATCTAGAAGTTGATTTGAGCTGATTAGAGGCTCAGTTTAAACTTCTACCAGGATTTTTACCCAGTGGTCTTTTTCTCTAATGAGGTACCATGTCTCTGTCTGGACTACCTGATTTATTTATATTTTGCAGAAAGATAGCATGTGAAAAAGAACAACTTATATCTTGAACTGCTGCTATCCACATTCTTGTAATGACAAAAACGTCTCCTGGAAGGATTTTTCTTCTGTGGACTGCATCTTCCAAAACATAAAGTTGCTTTTCTCACTACTAGTATGCCCTTTTTATGGAGGAATTTAAGTCTCTATGGAGATGTATTTCTTTCTTTCGTGTGTTATGTTCCTTTTACATTTTGCTCTAGCTTTATCCCAAATTTAAGAATAAAGGCTTTATTAAAGACTTTTATTTACTTATTTATTTATTCATATTTTTTTTTAATACTAGGTAGTCTGGATCTTTCTGTGTCTCCATTCCCAGCATATTCATAAATTAGCAAAGTTGAGCCTAAAGTTATTTTTAGATACATAATGTTCCAGTAATACTTGGTTTTACAGAAATGCAAAGTGTGAGAATCATAAATGAAAAATTTTGCTGGCACATTTTCTTTAGGGTGCAGTCCCAAGGTCTCTGAGATCAATGGTGGAGGGTAATGGAGAAATGACTGTTTGCCTGGCATTTTGGGGGACCACTAAGTCATGACCCAAACATATTTATTCCATTCGATGATGCCTGTGTAGAACTGTCTCTATCTGGCTCCATTGTCTAATGGTTGCAGAAAGACATTAGATATCTGTAAAAAGATTATTTCTGTCCTAGTTTTCAATCCTATTCTAAATTTTTTGTCATTTCTTTCTGTATATGTTTTGATGATAAGTTAGGAGAATATGCATCAGAATCTGCTAGCCGTATGCCATCTTATATTTTTAAAAAAGTTTATGCATATAATTTTGTATCTATAAATATTATAGTCAACTTTTATTAGTTTCCTTGCTGTGACCTACACATCTTAAAAGTAGACTGAACAGATCTACTGAAACAGACATCTTTTGTGATATAATATGTTTAGATTATATTGAATAATTGAATACTTTCAGATTTTGCAAAATTTGAATATATCTAAAATTCAGGACATACAGCATATTCTCAAGCAAAAGTCTGATCCGCTCCATTGTACAAACATATCTTCTATCATAGTGTAATTCTTTAAATATCAAACAAAAAAAATACCAAAGCAGGTTAAAGAATGGGAGGACTACATGGAAGTAGTTAGAACTTAGAAATCTAGATATAGGTTTTATCATTATTGGTCCAGCTATCTATAATTCTTGCATGTTGTTTTCTTTGAAGCACTAAGTTATTTAGCCATGTTCTAAAGGTGACTATAATTAATTCTCAGGCACTGTAGTCCACATTTTTAAAATAAAAAAAAATCTTATAGATGCATGTTGTTTTAAATGATGAATATGCTTCCTTTAGTGTGATTATAAAAAATGAAGTCATTTTTCTTTGTGAACAAGCTGTGTTTGGTTATTTATTTCACTGATTTGTGCAACTATAAGCGAGAGTCTATATTAGAAGAGGCTGTTAAATATTTTGAAAATCAGAGTCCAATTCTATAAATCACAGTAAAAGCAGACTTCTAAAGAAGACCAATAAATGGTAAATAAATTACAGTTCTGTATAAATGAAAACTTGAAAGACTACCTGTGCAAATAACTCTTGTGCTATCTGCTACCAAAGAATAATATTCTCACAGATTCAGACAGATTATAGTCTTCTGGACAAGAGGCAATTTGAAGATATCAGAAATAAATGTTATAGAGTAGCCCTGAAAAATCAAAATATACAGAAAGACCATTTGGCCATCACTGTATGTTTTACTTACCCATTTACCTGTTAGACTGAGTAGTAAGGTTTGGGTAATGGTTTATTATAATTTTTAGGGTCACAAATTGATAGGGATTATCAAAGTCCCTCACCTCATACCATGTAGTTCAATGCCTCATGTAAGACACTTTATAGAACCAGATTAAAATTGGCAAAGAATTTAAGCAAGGGACTAAAAAGAGAATGTATAAATCATTTCTACTAACTTCTACATTTGTTAGACCTTAATATTAAAGACTAATTCATATTTATTTGTGCTTATTGTATTGCTTAATAGATCTGCAAACATGTCCCTTAAAGTTTTCTTGAAATTTTCAACATGTTGCTCTTTCCATTTAATTTTTAAGTTTTTGTGAGTCAACTGGTATACAAATGAAATTAAAATGTGACCTTTTGATGTGCTTTAAATTATTTGTACTTAGAACTATTTAGCTCTTAAGCTTTGCATTCTTCTTGCATGATATGTCATCTCTGCCAATCTCCTGTTATTTAAATGAGAGATCATTCCTTATATACATCTCAGATTCTTAGAACTGCATCACAAGAGTTAGAGATGTAATGTATCATTTTTATGAAACAACAAATGAGGTATGTCTTTGTGCATTAGCTTATTTGTTCATTTCAGTGCAATTATTTGAAATTACATACAGGATAGTGGTCAATCAGAACCCTTGTACAAGATAGCATAGCTAAAAGTATTTTTTTCTTATTTTTCTAAATGTTTATTAAATTTCTTATAATCTATGTATGCATCATATCCTTTATCACCACTAATATGGCCTATGTTTAAGAATTTTTGCATTACTTTAATTTTAATTGATGTATACAAACACAAAATTATACATGAATGTGGTATAACATGATATGTTGAATATGTATACATTGTGTAATGTCAAAATGGGTTAAAAACATCTATCTCCCCAAACACTTATCATTTCTTTATGGTGAGAACATTCAAAATCCTTTCTTGTAGCTTTTTGAAATACAAAGTGTAGTATTATTATTACCAGTGTTGACTCAGCTAAGCAGTGACTCACCAGAGCTTTTTATTTCTTCTCAAGAGTCATTTAGTACCCATTGAACAACTCTTCTCCAGCCTCCTGGCTACTCTCTCCAGCCTCTGGTAACCACCATTCAACTCACTACCTTTTAGATTCCACACAGGTGTGAGATTATTTGGTGCTTTCTTTCTATGCCTGGCTTATTGCACTTAACATAGTGATCTCCAGTTCCATCTTTGTTGTCTCAAGTGACAGGATTGCATTCATTTTAAGGCTGAATAGGATTCTATTTTGTGTGTGTACTACATTTTTAATCCATTCACCAAGGAATGAACACTCAGGTTATTTCCATCTCTTGGCTATTGTTAATGGTGCTACAATGAACATGGGAGTACAGGAGTCTCTGCAATATACTGATTTTATTCCCTTTTGTATATATTCCCAGGGGTGGGGTTGCTGGTTTATATGGTAGTTCCGTTTTTATTTGTTTGAGTAATCTCCATACTGTTTTCAACAGTGGCTGTATTAATATACATCCCACTAACAGTGTGCAAGATTCCTTTTTATTTTCTCCACATCCTCATTGGTAATTATAATTTTTTTTGTATTTTTTTATTCTTTCTTTTTAATTTTCTTTTTTTAATCGGTGCATTATAATCATACACCTTTGTTAGGTACATGCTGATAAAGGCATACATGCACACATTTCTCATTTAACCCTTCCCCAATTCCTGCCCCACTCCCTCGCTCTCCCTCCTTCTCAAGTTCAGTTTAGTGATTGACTTTGATATGTTTGTAAAAGTACATCATGTGCATTAGGGTGTCCCCTCTTCCCCCATAACCTTCCGTTAAGTCAAATTCTTTGCTCACCTAAGATTTCTCCTTCTTCATCTGGATTCCCTCTTATGCCCTTCTCCCTAGCTTCTGCATATTAGGGAGAGCATATGACTTTTTACTTTTTGTGACTGACTAATCTCACTTAACATAATGTTTTCCAGTTCCATCCATTTCCCTGCAAATAACATGATTTTGTTCTTCTTTATGGCTGAGTAAAATTCCATTGTGTATATATCTCATAGTTTTGTATTCCATTCATCTGTTGATGGACATCTTGGCTGGTTCCATAGTTTGGCAATTGTAAATTGTGCAGCTATAAACATGGATACACATGCATTGGTCTGATAATCTTTTTGATAATAGCCACTATCACTTGAGTGAGGTTATATCTCATTTTTTTTTACATTTGCATTTTCCTGATGATTAGAGATGAACATATTTTAAAAATACTTGTTTGCCATTTGTACTTCTTCTTTTGAGTGGCGTCTATTTAGGTCTAGTGCCCACTTTTTCTCCCCCTCTTGAGTTTCCATAGTTTCTTATATATTCTAGATATCAGTCTCTTGTCTGATATATAATTTGCAAATATTTTCTCCCAATCTTTGGGCTGTACCTCCACTCTGTTGAGTATTTACTTGGCTGTGGAGAAGCACTAAATTTTGTAGTTCCATTTGTCTATTTTTGTTTTTGTTTCCTGTGGTTTTGAGGTCTAACACACACACACACACACACACACACACACACACACACACACACACACACATCCATACTCATTTCAATGTCCTGGAGCACTTTCCTTGTGTATTCTTCTGATAGTTGCATATTCTCATTCTTCTTTATGTATCAATTCAGTTTTTTTCAGCAGCATTTATTGATAAAATGTCTTTTGTCTAATAAATGTTTTTAGAACCTTTCTTGAAAATCACTTGACTTGAGATGTGAAATGTGTATAGGTTTACTTCTAGGCTCCCTATTCTCTTCCACTGATGTGTGTGTGTGTGTGTGTGTGTGTGTGTGTGTGTGTGTGTTTGTGTGTGTGTCTGTTTGTGTGTATGCCAGTGTCATTCTACTTTGATTGCTATAGCTCTTGTAGTATACATTAATTTCAGGTAGTGTAATACCTCCTGTGTGCTTCTTTTTTTTGCTTAAGATGTTTTTATCTATTTTGTATCTATTCCATACAAATTTCAGAACTACTTTTTATTAGTTCGATGAATAAATGCCTTGGTATTTGATAAGGACTGCCTTGAGTCTATAGACTGTTTTTGCTAGTATGGTCACTTTTAAAATATTGATACTTCCAATCCACAAACATGTGATATCTTTTCTGTTTTTTTTTTTTCTTTGTCTTCTTTAGTTTCTTTCACCATATTTTATAGTTTCAATTTTAGAAATATCTTACCTCCTTGGTTAATTGGTTCCTAGGTATTTATTTTTGTAACTATTTTAAATTAGGTTGGTTTCCAGATTTTTATTTTGAATAATTTGTTATTGGCATATAGCAAAGGTACTTATTTCATATGTTGATTTTTATCCTGCAAATTTGCTGAATTCATTTATTTGTTCTATTGTTTTTATCAAGTCTTTGGAGTTTTTATATATAAAATCATGCCATTTACAAACCGTGACAATTTGATGTCTTTTTTTCCAGTTTGAAAATCCTTAATATCTTTCCTTTTATCTGATTGTTCTACCTAGGACTTTTACGCTATGTTGAATAAAAGTAGTGAAAGTAGGCATATTTAGCTATTCTAGATCTCAGGAAGAAAGCTTACAGCTTTTTTTTTTTTTTTCATCTTTCAGTATTATGTTACTATCATCTCACTATAAATGCTCTGTACTATTTTAAGTTCATATTTCTATACCTAATTTGTTGAATAATTTTTTTAAAAAATATGAAGTGATGTTTCGTACTGTTAAAGCAATATAACATGTTTATTGATTTGTGTGTATTGAACCATCCTTGCATCATTGTAATGAATCCTACTTAATCAAGACAAATAGTCTTTTTTATGTGCTTCTAGATTTAACTTGCTAGAATTCTGTTGAGAATTTTTGCCTCAATGTTCATCAAGGATATTGGTCTATAGTTTTCTTTGTTGTTGTTTTTTATATATTCTATTTTAGTTTGGAGTATTTCTGGCCTCAAAGAATGTGTTTGGAAGAATTCCTTCCTCTACTATTTCTTGCAATAATTAAAAATGATTGATATCAGTTCATCTTTAAATGCATAGTATAACTTAACTGTGAAGCAGTCTGATCTGGTCCTGGGATTTTCTTTGATAGAATATATTTTTAAATTTCTGATTCAATGTTGATACTTGCTACTGGTCTATTAATTTTTTCTATTTCTTCATTATTCAGTCTTGGTAAAGTGAATATATCCAGGAATTGGCCTCTTTCTTCTTTGTTATCTACTTTTTGTTTTTTTGGTGTGTTGTTGTTCATACAAGTCTCTAGTAATCTTTTGTATTTCTCTAGTATTTCTTTATGTTTCTGATATTTATTTATGTGAGCATTCTCTCTTTCTTTGTTAGTCTAGCTAGGGGTTTATTGACTTTGCTTATCTTCCAGAAGAACAAGTTCTGCATTTCACTGAGTGTGTGTATTGGAGGAAGGGGATATTAGTCTTTATTTCTGCTCTGATCTTTATTATTTTTTCCTTTTACTAATGTTGGGTTCATTAACATCTTTTAATTATGACAACTTTTAAATGATAGCAACTTACCATCATAAAGATAAGAGCAAAAATTTTTAAAAAGGAAAATAAGCAAAATTCTACACTTTCACTCTTTTTCTCACCATGTATTGTTTTTCACCTGAAGCATTTCTGTTTATCTTTAATTATTTTATCTCTTTGTGAAGTTTCTCTGTTAGAATATTGAGTCATTTTCCCTGTTTTCTTGATTTTTTATTTTTTAAAAACTGCTATTTTAAAGTCTCCACCTGAGAGTTCTTTCATAATGATTATTATCTGGTCTGTTTCTACTTCTTCATTTTGAGTATTAGATGAAATCATGATTTCCTGAGAACTCTTGACATTTGGCATCCATTGTTGTCTGAGCATTGTAAGATTAGATATTTATTTCAGTGTTCACAATCTGGTTTTGTTTGTACTTGTCTTTTTCCAGAAATTCTAAGTAGGATGCTTATTTTCTCTGAGGCTGTTGTAACTTCTGTTATTTCCTAACTGGATGGTACCCAACTTCATGTTTGCCACATTGGCTGTTGGTGTATTGTCACTAGAGGGTAGTGTTAGCACTAGAGGGTAATACAATCCTGGGTTTGTCCCAAATGTGCAGTTTTGTTGCTCATAATGAGCCAGGAGAGTATCTAGGAAGCATAGTCTATACCTTTAAGTCTTTCCCTGGAACTGGGTTAGGCACAGACAGCTCCATCACTGGCCACTTGTCAGGCACTGTGATATTTTCTACCATGGGTAAACCAGCTCCAGGCTTCTCTGCCACATATGTGATGAACAATACCATGAAGCTAAATCACACCCTAAGCCTACAGCCTGACAGGACTAGCACAGCACTGGGGTAAAACCAAAGACCACAATATTGTGGTCTGCCTACTGTGGGCTCATGGCCAAGACCACCATAATCAACCACAGATGAGGCTGGTCAGAGTAGAAGTCTAATATACCAGTGATGCAGATCTCTCTTTGGTATTGGGATTGTTCCAGATACTATCTTCAGGAATGCCTGGGCTTGGGACTGTGAGGATCTTGCTAGTGTTAGATTTCACCAGCCAGGAACAATGTACCGTGGCAAAGTCCTGTGCTTGCCCCTCTGTCCAATTCCCAGTGAATGGGGACTTGTTCCATGATATATTGCCTGAGTTTGGGGTATATTGGGTAAAGCCAGCTCTTCTCCAGCTAGGCTGAGGCTAAACCGGGTTGCACCTAAATATCACAGTGGCAAGGTCTTACACAATCTTGAGGTTACACTGAGGCCCCATATCAATGCTGGTATTAATAGAGATGCAGGCTAAAATGTGATTCTGTCTCACCAGGGTGCAGGTCTCTGGCTGGTGCCAGGGTTGTTCTATATTTCTGAATTCAAGCACTGGCCTGGTTATAGCTCTGTTGCCTAAGGTTAGGGAATGTTGGTAGATAGTTTCTTGGTCACCAAAGCTGATGTAAAACTAGGTCACTGCTGAAACTCACAAGGGTCCCTGCCAGCCACAGCAACCTGCACAGTCTTAGGGGTTATGAGTCCAGGCCATCTCTGAGGCTCACAATGATATGAGCTCAAACTGAAGTTTCTCATGGGTATGTAGGTCTGCCTGAGGTTGAGTCCAGCCGAGAGGCTCCATCTAACAGCATTGGACTGTGTAAAGGACCTTTGCTACTGCCTCACCACTTGGGGCTGTCACTGAAATCCAAGGCAAATTCTCTGCTAGCTTTAGTACCCTCAGCCCTAGTAGGCATGGTCTTTCTCCCTTCTCTGCCACCGCTGGTGGAGAGAGCATGGTGAAGGCAGTCTCTGCTGCCTGGCTACCAAATGTCTAGCTATTTAGTCTGCAGGTATAGGCCTGGTGGTGGGGAATCATGGGGATCACTCAAGTACTAAATTTCAATTTGCAGAACTGGTACTTCGTTCCAAGTCAAAGGTCTGAATTGAATTTCTTCACCTTTCCTCAGGCTGGAGGTGTCTCTCCAAGCTGTGCAGCTTGGAGTTAGGGAAGGTTGACACAGGACATTCTTCCCTTTCTATCCACTTTCTTCCTTGAATCTTTTGAGTTTGTTGGCAGTGGCTGTGGCTTTTCACCTGCTTTCTGGAGCTGGTTTCTATAGTTTAATGTCTGAATAGTTGTTCAATTTGTGTCCGTGGGGAGACAATTGCTAGAGTACCATGGCTATCCTGCTTCTCCTCTTAAAAAGTAATTTTTTTTACATGGAAAGTAAAATACTTGTTTCCATTCTCACAAGAAATATATGATTATACTGAATCCATTCTTATAATTCATAATTATGAAATATCTTTTCTAAATGTTATTATAAGATAAGTACCTTATAGTTTGTTTGTTTACATACACTTCTACCTAAGTCAGGCTCTGTGCAGCATGCCTATAATCCCAGCTACTGAGGAAGCTGAGGTAGGAGGATAACAAGTGCCAGGCCAGCCTTGGAAACATAGCAAGCCTCTTTCTCAAAATAAAATAATAAAAAGAGGAGGGGATATAGCTCAGTGTTAGATCGCCTGGGACCAATCCCAGTTCTGAAAAAAAGTATGTGAGAGAATATTTTATTATTTTTAAGACAGAAAATATGCAATAACGATAAGTCCATTACCCCTCTCATAGGGAGAGAATGCCAGCATATCCATTTTTTAAATCCATTTCCAAAATCTATAGATAGAATATTGTTAACTTTCATTAGACCAATTGTCATCCATATTTATTTCTTATGAAACTGCTTTATTGTGCTGGAAGAAAATGGATATTTCAATCAATGTGAACCAATAGTCAATTAGATAGTCTTCATGGTTTAATTGTAGAATAAGCACAGATATACACTATTCACTGGATAATTATTAGGCATAACCCTATAAGGCTTGAGAGAGGTTTTAAGTTTATTTTAAAATATGCGGTCATTTGAGGAAGTATATGGAGAAGCTAAAAATCTTCATTTGCTTTGGTATTCACAGGCTGTTTTCCTGAAAAACAGATCTTATATTCCACACTGACTTGGAAACTTTGGCTTCTTGCCTTTCCTGATAATATGCAAACTCCTCATGTTTTCAGTTTGATCTCAAACCTGTTCTCTGGGCTAAAATACTGGTAATAATCATTACATTTTTTCCCTTTACAGCAGGAGCTCATTATCCTACAATTATGAATGAATATCATGTTTTTCTTCATCACTGACTTTTTTAAAATAGTTTTTTCTATGTAGATTATACTGTGTACTACTTTGTCTACTTGGAAAATTATCATCATTTAAGATACAGTTTATTTCATCTTTAATTCTCTGAGTCTTTTTGGTGGTCCCTTACGATTTTTAGGTTTTATTTTTTTACTGAGAATTGAATCCAGGGACATTCTACCACTAAACTATACTCCTGGGCATTATTTATTTATTCATTTGTTTATTTATTTAATTTTATTTTAAAAAGATGTCACTAGTTGCTGAATTTCTTGCTAGATTGCTGAGGCTAGACTTAAACCTGTGATTCTCTTGTCATAGCTTCCCAAGTGCTGGGATTATAGGTGTGTGCCCCAGTGTCTGGACCCACATAGGTTTCCCAATGTTCATTTGCTCTCCTTGCTTCTCTACTTAATCACATCATATTGTCCTGGAATAGCACAGATACCTTTTTTCATGGATCCTTGGCCTCCTGGTGAAAAGAATTTCAACACGTGCCAGTCAGGGACAAAGGCAGGAATTTATTTAGGAAAGTAAGGGACTTGAGGGAGAAAACAGGTGAGAGGAGATCTTCTGGGCCAAGTGAGCAAGAGAGTGCCCTTTGCAGCCTTTTCTTATATAGAACTCCCAAGAAGGGGTGGGCACAGCTGAAGTCTGGACCTCCTCTTCCTCAGGTTTCAAAAATGGATGGTCACTGACTGAGGTCTGACCTTTGTCCTCCGGGACCTCAGGAGTCTCAGGTGGGGCAGGGATCCAGGGGATTAAGAGTGTGGGCCCACAGAGACTTTTGCTTAAGACCTGAAACACCCTATAGGGTGGAGTTAGATTATGAACTCTCCAGATTTTGAAACTATATTTTTCCCTTCCTTCCCAATGTCTCCTTTCTTCCTAAATTTTATTGCTACTACTCTACCTCATCAATATAATCAACTTTAAAGTAAATTTACTTTATATACAATTCTCTCCATTTGAATTTGAGTTTCTTTAATTTATAGTATGTTCATCATTTATACTTAAGAGTCTAGGAAATTGACTCATGGAGGATTGTTCAAAAATAAGCTCTAAAAGTAAACATGCTTTGATAAATATTTTAAATAATCCATTAAACAAAAACTAATTCTGTAATTTATAATTCTACTTCAGGTCTTGATTCATTGAGCATTTTTTTTTTACCATGACTATGTTTATTCTTTCTGCAAAAAATTGATATCTAGATATTCCCTGGTGTTATTTATTGACAAACATGCTATTAAATTTTACTTGTGCTTGGGTAATCTTGAGTTACAGTAATTAAATTCAATGATCCTATGATTATTCTTTATTAGCTGCTGAAAACAATAAAAAGAAGTGAATTTATCAGTACAAAAGAAAAAGAAAAGAAAACAAAACAACTTTGAAAATCTTTAATTATGAGGAATTTGTACTGAATCAAATAAAATATTTAAATTGGGGTTAAATTTACTAGTGTCAAAATCATTTTGTGGTTTTCTATGACATGTATTTCTATTCATTAGATGAACAATTATATATTTAAGCAAATTTTATTACAATCCCTAGTGTCCTCACTCAAGGTATTGTCTTTGATCTTGACAAAGAGATATATAAAAGATAAATTAAAAAAGATAAAAGATAGGAAAGCCATTATAGCATGGCCTAATCCTGAGTCCTCAGTGGTACCCCTTGTCATGTTTTGTCTGGATCTAAAATATAGTAACCCATTGAAATGCAGTAAAAATTGTGAAAGTATG
>PVLC010031793.1:0-18241 GCA_004027655.1 Graphiurus murinus | reverse complement strand
TTTTTTTTTTTTTTCCATTCTACCTCTGAGCTACACCCTCAGCCTTATTTTATTCTTTTATTTTGAAACAGGGTCTCACTAAGTTGCAAAGGGCCTCACTAAGTAGCTGAGGCTGGCTGCGAACCTGATCCCCAGTATTGCCCCCCCCCATTAGTATTTTTAAGAACTAACTTTTGTTTTTTTGCTTTGGGACTTTTGTTTTGTTTTATTCCAGAGGCTAACTTGTGAGTGGAGGATGAGCTAGGAAAAGGCAAATATCTAGATATAGTATAATCTCTGTGGATCAACATTCTGAAGAGTCAGCATTCAAGGCCCAAGGCATAGGAGATGATGTTCTTTCTCAATAACCTAACACGTACATAAAGTCACAGATTCTCCAGAGACAACTGCACAAGAGTGGTTAAGGTCATCAGCATCTTCCCAGAGACCCAGTAAGGAAGAGAAAGGAGACTCCTTAGCCCAAGAGGGCAGCCGAGGGTCCAGGAGACAGTAACCATCTTTCTTAGAGTCCTGTGGCCTTGTGAGTGCTGAGACGAGATGGAAGGGCAGAGGAAAGAGGAACAGAAGAAACAACCCCAGCCCTTCCTCCGCTACCAAGCACAGGGAATGTATCAGACAGCGCTGGCGCCTGCACAGAAGCCACGGTGCTCTGGCCAAGTGGCACCAGTCAGCTTACAGCTAATGCCTGTTGGCATCAGACTACTTGAATGTATAGTTCCATGAGCAAAGAAGCCCTGTCTGACTTTGCACATGCTTTGCCTTGGGGATGAGGAGGTAAGGAGGTGACAGAAGCAGCCGATCAGGGTTTGGGAGCGTTCATCCCGGGAATTCACCAGTCCCCAAAATTTCAGCAGGGCAATGAAGGGCGCTCCACATTTCCTGTGAGCAATCCATTCCTGAGAAGACAACCTACAATAGATTCATGGATCAGGTGTTTTGAATGCTGATGAATACTTTTTTTACTTAAAGTTATTTTTTGCAAAATGTGTACCTCTACTATTTAGCACTTAAGGTTTGACCTCAAGCTTCCTTTACAATCTGTGCCTGTGGAGCTAGCGTGTGAGGGACCTATGTCCTGTTAGGTAAGTTCATTCATTCATTCATTCATTTTTGTGGTACTGGGGATTGAACCCAGGGGCATTCTACCTCCGAGCTACCTACCCCCTAGCCCTTTTTACTTTTCATTTTGAAACAGGGTCTTGCTAAGTTGCTGAGGGTCTCACTACTTGCTGAGGCTGTCTTCGAATCTGCGATCTTCCTGTCTCAACCTTCCTGTCTCAACCTCCCACTGGGATTACAGGCCACTATTTGAGTCTTATTTTTTGTTCTTATAACATGCTCCTAGATTTTCCTGCCCTTTTCATAAGCTTGTAAACTTTTTAAAATTTGGTATGTTGTAATTTTACATCATATTCGGGCATAGAGTGTTAGACAGATGCCTATTTATAGTTCTTGGTGCCCTAGTTGAAATAAACCCTTTGAACTTTTGAAGATACCGCAATGTAAGTAAACTTGTTTTATCTCCCTATTGCACATACAGTTCCCTTTCTGTTCCTTCTTTGGTTTTCCACCAGAGGGTGCAATAAGCCCAGCTAATCCACAGTTGGCAGCTACCTCTTCAATAGGATAAACTTTGTGGGCTTGTTTTAAACAGTTCGGATTTCATTACTCCAAGGCATTATGGTTGGCAGTAGAACACCTGAAGCCAAACTCCCTGAGTTCCCGTCCCAGTCCTGCTGTTTATCAGCTCTGTGGACTGAGGAAACTCCTTCATTTTCTCTCTGAGCAAGTGTTTTCATGGCTGTAAAATGAGAATCACAAGCTGCTTTTTGGGCGGTTGTGCAGGTCCACTCACTTTAGACACATGTAAGTCACTTGGAACCCTGTCTGGCACACAGTTAGTGTTACATAAATAAGTTTGTGACAATGGCAGCTCTGAGTATCCTAGGAGTTACCTGGAAAACATTACAGAGTAGAAAATTACCAAATAAAGCTAACTGCTGCCATGTTTGAGCGTCAGGGTCCGCCAGGCCTATGTACATGCACTATTTTTACCCGGCAGGCTTCTGAGGGGGACGTCTACATCCATTTGCTCATTGATCCTTCCCAAGAGCTAGAATAGTGGCTTGACTTATGGTATTCAATAACTACATTTTCAATAAGTGGAAAGGTTGTTTTCATTAATCCACTGGTACAATGGATTAATGTCCTCAAAGGCTCCTGTGTTGAAGGCTTGGTCGGCAGCCCGCAGCACTCCTGGGAGGTAGCGGAACCTGCAGGAGACTGGACTAGCGGGAGGAGGTTAGGTCCCTGGGGCTGTGTCCTTGCTAGAAATGCAATCTTATCCCAGACCTATTGAGTCAGAAAGCAGCATTTTAACAAGATATCCAGGTGATTTATATACACATTAAGGCTTGAGAAGCTCTGCTGTAGTTGATATGGTAATTGTGGAAATTAAACAATTTATTCCCATTAACTAAGTAATCACATTTTAAAAAGCAAAGGATTGGAAGAAAAAGTATGCTAGGCACCATAAAACTTCAAAACTTTTTTTTTTGAAAAGTGGGATTCTGTGTGAATGTGTTATACATGTAAACTACAAACGTTATTTATTCATTTTAGGAACATGCACCCAACTTGTCAATTTAGAGCAGATTTCTCCTCTCTCACTCATTACAAAATGATTTCTTGTGGGGATTACTTGTGTGAAAGATGTGATCTTCTTTATTTATGCATTATATATCTTGAAGTCATTTTGCTGTCACTGTTACCCTTTGGCTACATGTGTGAATCATCAAAATGTGATTCTTAAATCCAAGGTGGAGGTGAAGAGCCAAGCTAAAATTTATGAAACCATCGTTCTCCATGATGTATGTCTTATGCTTGGTCGTAAAACTTTTCTGCTTCTGAAAGGGCAGAGGAATCTGCAGTGATAGATATATTGTGGAATATAGTATAAAAACATTTATGTCTAGTATATATGTTTTATACATATTTGCATATTATATATTTGTATATATAGTATATATGCATACATCTATTATATGTATACTATACATGCATACATTGATAGATATTATGTTAATGATATTTTATATGTATATATATGGTTTTCATAAAATTTATGAATGAATTTATCTAGTGTCTTTTCAAATATTTGTAGTCACCATAATATAACTTGGTACAGTAAAAATAGATGTATATCTTTGTAAATATTCTTTTATTTATTTATTTATTTATTTATTTATTTATTTATTTATTTTTGCAGTACTGGGGATTGAACTCAGGGGCGTTCTACCCCTGAGCTATACCCCCAGCCCTATTTTTTATTCTTTATTTTGAAACCGAGTCTCACTAAGTTGCGGAGTGCCTCACTAGGTAGCTGAGGCTGGCTGCGAACCCGGATCCTCTGGTCTCAGCCTCCCGAATGCTGGGATTACAAGCGTGCACCACCACGCCCAGCCTAAATATTCTTTTAAAATGATATAACACAGAGTACCAGCACTGGAATATAAGGTAGGCTTTTTTTCTTTTTATTGTTCACCCATATCTGCATAAGCTAGTATTATTAAAATTATGAATAATTTAGGAATGATAATAATAATAATAATAATAAATTCTTCCAATGACATACAGATTTGCTTTAATTAAATTTTATATACATATATTTTTCACCTGAAAAACTGAATTTTTTTTAAAAACATAAACTTCATTTTTGTGCTTGGGTAGACATTTGTGGTTGCCTGATTTGAAATGAACTCACCATAGCATGGAATATTTTGATTGGATTTGTCTTTAAAATTACTTTGGGTTTGGTTCAAAAATCAAAAGGTGGTGATTCTTTCCTTTGAAATCTGTATGGATTTGCACAGAATTATAGATGTGTATATCCCTAGTGTTTTGTCCTTACTTCAGACTCCGGTTGGCTAAAGCAGTAGCAGCTTGAGTTAGCTAGCCTTTGTGCGTGGGAGCTGTCTTCCTTCTACTCAAGAGAAGAGAAGGAAGCAAAATGGCCTCATCAGTGGCTGCAAATGAGTTCCCCTGAGGAAGCCTGTGCTTCAGCGGTCTGTTTTACTTCAGGAAAGCAGGGGGTTCATTCTGCTGAGGGTAGTTTTGTACTTGTTGGTGAAATGATCTGCAGCTCCCTTACTCTTTCTTCTTGCTCACAGGATCATAGCTGAAGAGTCTTCTTACAGTGCACTCTATGCATTGGCAGTGTCTTAGTGGTTATTGAAGCCAGCTGGAAATGTAATCGAATTGAAGAATTCCCTCAATAGCACAAGTTCAGGTCATTATCAGTGCAAAATATTTATAATGCATAATTTGTTATATTTTAATATATTGCTGTTTTGTTTTATTGAAAATGATTTGGTGTTTATGGAATTCATATTGAGGTCCTAATCTTCTTATTTAATATCTTTAAGAAAAGGGAACACCAAATATAAGGCATGCTATGATTTCTTTTTGTCAGTGAAAACTTCTGATGGAGAAATATTCTCATCTTCAAGTAGGTTTCAGTTCACTGCTTCCTTGGGAGGAACTCTGCACTAGGGTCAGCTTCGGGGGTGACCCGTGCAGTTACATGGGCCCCCCCACTCTAGAGGTGCAGGATGGCTTACTGCTCTGCTGTCATCCCTGGGACCTTTATCTTTTAACTTGCATTTTGTAAGTGAAGCCTACTAGAATGACTCTGCCTTGTTATCTCTTTACATAGATAAAACATATTTTCCAGCCAGGCATGGTGGCACAGGCTTGTAATCCCAGCATTTGGGAGGCTGAGACCGGAAGATCCGGTTCGAGGCCAGCCTCAGCTACCTAGTGAGGCCCTCCGCAACTTCATGAGACCTTGTTTCAAAACAAAGAATAAAAAATAGGACTGGGGGTATAGCTCGGAGGTAGAATGCCCCTGAGTTCAATCCCCAGTACTGCAAAAAAAAAACCCAACCAAACAAACAAAAAACATATTTTCCAGACCTTTTCTAGTTATTTTCAGTGGAGGGTGTATTAGAATTGCTTGTTTACCATTACTTAACACGGAAGTCCTGCTGAACAGGGTTTGAGCTCAGATTTGATGCATTCTTGCAGCCATAATCTAAAGATTGACCACATAACTTAGAGGAAAGAGGATTTATTTTCTTCCAGTTTCAGGTTCAGTTTGTGTGAAGCTGGGGATCATAGATTTCAGGTGAAGGTGGCAGGAAGCAGAGAAAGGGAGTGCACATGGGGTTGTGGGATTGTGCTCATATCTTGGAAGGAGGAAGCAAGAGAGTAAGCTGGGGGAGGAGGACTCATTTACATAATCTCCAAGGCCCCATCCCCAGGGACCTCTGCTCCAGCCACACCCTCCAGGCCTACCGGGTGCCACTCAGGTAAACGCATTACAATGGATTTATCCACTGCTGGGGTTACACCCCTCAGGACTCAGTCACATGACACCAAACAGTAGTTAATGGGCTTTTTAGGGGACATTTATATCTAACCATAACATTTGTTTTTAGAATTGCTTACAGATTTGTTCTGGTTTATTTCCTTTGAACCAATCTTACTACTTTGTATTTTTAAAAAATGTATTATCATAAAGTGAGTCATAGTGTGCTCTTTTAATACTTTTTATTTACATTGATTTTGCCTCTTTTTAGTGTCAATATTGTTTATTGCAGAATTCCTTTTGACTTTATCAACACTAGTGGAGAAAAACTTTATCGGTATTTCTAATAATTCAGTTTTTAGAATTGTTGTGCTTCTTTTTGCTTTCTGTATGTTATGAATTTCTGCTCTTGTCCCTACAAATTTCTTTCTTTTACATCTTTGCATTCCTGCCACTGATCTGATGCTATTTTCTTGAATTAAATAAATAATTTTTCATGATTTTCTATCTTTTATTTATTTATTTATTTATTTTGTGGTACTGGGGATTGAACTCAGGGGCATTCTGCCTCCGAGCTATACCCCCACTCCTATTTTTTATTCTTTATTTTGAAACCGGGTCTCACTAAGTTGCGGAGTGCCTCACTAGGTAGCTGAGGCTGGCGGCGAACCCGGATCCTCTGGTCTCAGCCTCCCAAATGCGGATTACAAGCGTGCACCACCACACCCGGCTGATTTTCGATCTTTTTTTTTAACTTACCAAATCCAATCAGGGCCATCCATTTCCTTCACAATACTACATCAAAACTGGCCCAAAGTTTTCATATACATTATTTTCATTGGAATTTTATCATAAATGTTTTATTATTGTCATTCCTATTTCTTTTTAGGCCCACACACTATTTATAAATAACTACTTTAGAAATTATAATTGAATAGAATTTCTGTCCTAACATTTTGCTCTTGATTTTTAACTTTATATTACTATGGAAAGATAGTAAGAAGATAGTTTATGTGATAATGGTTTTCTGAGATTTGGGAACTAGAATGAACTCCAGTTTTATAAATATTTCACATTTGTTTTCAACCTACATATAGTCTGTATTTATTAATTATAGACTTTATCCATGCTGTAAATTTTATTATTCAAACTTCTAATTCCTTGCTCAGTTTTGTCCTATCAATAGCCACAGAGGTATATTATACTTCCTTGCTGTGACCTCTTCCTTCTTGTAATATTATCCATATTTAATTTTTATATTTTTAATTCCAAGTCTTTCTGTGCAAACAGTCTCTTGATCTTTAGAGCTTTCCTGAGAATTTCCCATTTTTTTTTAAATCACAGAGTAGTGAATTCATAGCAAATAGTGTGCTTTTATACTAAGCGCTATCTTATTTGATAGCAGTTTAGCTATACCAGATGTTAGGACTAAATTGTGTCTCCTCGTAAAGTTCCTGTGTTGAAGGTCCAACATCTAGCATTCCAGAACATAACTATATTTGGAAATTAGGTCTTTAAGGATGTGATTGAGTTAAAGTGAGGCCATTAGGGCCTCTAATCTACCACAGGCCCCTCATTTAAAGAGGGCCCCTAATCTAATATGGCCAGTATCCTTATCAGAAGAGGAGGAGATAACAGGCATTTCAGCTCAGAGAGAGGTGACCAGGTGAAGAGGCGGTGAGAAGGGTCCCTCTGTAACCAAGGAGGGGGTCTCAGGAAAACCAAACCTGCTGACACCTTGATCTTGGACATCCAGGCTCCAGAATTATGAGAAAACAACTGTTTTTTAAGCCACTTCATCTGTGGTATGTTGTTTTGGCAGCCCTAATAACTGGTATAACATCTTTCTTTTGATCAATATTTGCCTTAACTATGTAATTCTGCCCTGATCCTTAATAATCTTTCTGCCACATTTTGTTTCAGGTATGCCTGATTAGGTTTAATTGCTGTTTCCTTTTACATCATGCATTTTTTTGTTTCTTTGTTTCCTTGTGGATTTGATAATTTCCTCATTATACTATGTAATTTTTTTTTTTACTGGGCACTGAACTCAAGGGGGTTCTACCTATAAGGTTCACCCTCAGCCCTATTTTATTTTTTACTTTGAAACAAGGTCTCACTAAGTTTCTAAGGCTGGTCTTAAACTTGTGATCCTCCTCTCTCAGCCTCCCAACTACCGGGATTACAGGAGTGCAGCACCATATAATATTTTATTGTGAATTAATATTTGGATGAGATTGTATTTTCATGCATGTACATCTTATACATTTATATTGTGAAAGTACCTTTCAAAACTGTTTTGAATTTGTTTTTGATGGGTGCCCAGAGGTGTGTCTTATTTTGCACCAGGTTTAGAACACAAATACTTTGAATTTTCGGTATGCTCCATCCATACTCAGTCCTGGAGTAGATTGGTGTGGAAAGTTGTTCTGTTATTTTGTTCTTTTCTCCTGAACACACAAATATAGAAAAACTCCCTTGCTACATCTCTGGTCAGCTGAATATAGTTTTCTTGCCTGTTTAAATGGAAGGATAGCTACTAGGAGATCCTGATGTAAGAGAGTAACCTTAGTTCCTACTTCTTGCTTTAGATTTTGTCCTAGGCTAAATTTTGTTACCACATACAAGCATTCTGGAAACTATAAGCCAATCTTTCTCATAAATATGGATGCAAAGCCCTAGGCATATTATTAGTAAATGAGTAAAATAATGTATAACAAGAATAATACATCATACACAAGTTGGAATTATCTCACAAATGCAAAATAGGTTCAGCATTCAAAAATCAATGGCTATAATTCACTGCATTAACATAATAAGGAAAATAATATGATCATTTATATATATATTGAAAAAAGCATTTGACTAAATTCAATATATAGACATCTGCTTTCAAAAAAAATAGTGTTTCCTATATCAGACTAATGCTCCTTCCTAAAAAAAAAAAACAAATGAAAGCTAGATAAAATATAAAAAAATATAAATTTAAAGGCATGAGAAAGCAAAACAAGACAGCCGTATGTTGAGAGGCAAGTAACATAACAATGAAGGAAGACAGTGACAAGCCCTACCTCTGCCATTCCATTAGCCCTTTAAGACTTGGGCCAATTTCTGCAGTCAGCACTGAAATGATACATAGAATGCCAGTCTAGAATTGATGTCAGCCTCGCTGAAATAGAGAAAGAAAAATGACTGAGCTATCAAGGCAGCTGGGATGGGAGAGACCATAATCCCAGAAGAAAGGCCAGTAGAAAGGAATGTACCTAGCACCTTCATGTAATCCCCTCTCAATGCAGTTACCTATTTCTAAACCACACATGCTTAGGTCAAGATGTTGAGAAACCAAGAAGAAAAATACTGTTGAGCTAAGGAGTTAAGCAGAGATGTCTGTAGTCCATCAACCTGAGGGGACAAAAGTTAGACTCCAGTGTC
This sequence comes from Graphiurus murinus, assembly GCA_004027655.1. NCBI lineage: Eukaryota > Metazoa > Chordata > Mammalia > Rodentia > Gliridae > Graphiurus > Graphiurus murinus. The sequence goes on along the minus strand of PVLC010031793.1, from coordinate 9,441 downwards.
CACTAAGGAGGATGGTCCCGGGTCATTACTTCAAGCCTTTGTGGAGATCTCTGTTAATTATGTCTAAGGAGAAATAGTGAACTGGAAATGGATCAGTGTTCTAAAAACTAAAAATGCAACCTCAAATTAATTTCATCCAAAATTATATCAAGGCAGAGATACTTGTATCCTATGCCAGGAAAGCATACCAATCTTCTCTGGAGGCAAATATCATCATTGAGAGACATTTACAATATTGTGCTTAACAAATAATTACTAGTTACACCAGAAAACAAATGAGGGAAGAGCAAGAGCTAAGTTAGATAATACAAAGACGCATGGGTGATCTGGATATTGGGTTATTCAAAATGAATTTTAAGATAACTATGATTAACATGTTTAAGCAAGAGAATGAAATGGAAATTCTAATGCTAAAATATAATAACTGAAATTATTATTGAAGAGAGCAGAAACAGCTGAAGACAGAATTAGTAAACTGGAAGATATTGCAATGGGAAGCCTAAAGTATAAACAAGGATGAGAAAAACACAAATGAGAAAAGAGACATAAAGAATCTAATGAAATACCGAGTTACTTGTAACTGAAACTTCAGAAGGGCTGACTGGATGGAGAAAAATAGAAACAGCAACAATATTTGAAGAGAAAACACACAAAAGTTTCTAAAAATAATAAAATTTATGCAGTACAAGAGCACCATTAAGTAAAGTAAGATGAAAAACACTTACACAGTAAAGTAAGTTGAAAAAGGAAGGCAAAGAGTAAAACTTGTAATTATCCAAAAGGGAGGGAAAGCACATTATGGAAAAGACACAATATAACTGAGAGCTGACTTCCCAAGTATTGAAACCAGAAGATGGAATGAGATTTTTAAGAGACTGAACCAAATAATTGTTAATCTATACTTACTATAGTAAACATTGGTAATAAGATTGCTGTACATTTAAGTCTATGTGTCATGTTTTTGGAGAATTCATATTTTTGGTCCTATCCCTAACTGAGATAATAATGCATGTTGTGTAACAAATTTTGAAATTAATGAGCAGATATTTGGGGAAGATTGAGCTTTTTTGATGCCTCTGAAATCATATGCCACAGATGTCCGTTTTCTTAATCTATGACTAAGACTGACCTTTATAAAGACTATTGGTTTCTTGGCTCTTTATTCCTGGAGCTATTGATGGCCATTTCAAATGAAGAAAGAAGAAAAAAAAAAAAGAACTAAGGTTACAAAGGATGAGGAAGTGAGTCATGGGTAGAAAATGATACTATATGTATTCTCAGATGATAAATGCCATTCAGGGTAATCTATTCTCATTACATGGGGGTGACAGGATTATTGTTTTTATTGCTTTTTCAAAATCATATTATTTAGCACCCTTCAGAAGTATTTTTTATTTTTAAAAACTTTACAAAGGTTATAACAGAAACAGATAGATTCTAGATAAAATGGTATTTTGAATGTGCTTTAACATCCTGTAACTGGATTCCATACTGGTAATCAAAGAAGCATTGTAAGCATAAGCATTGTATGAATTTAGGCGAAGTAATTTCTATTTCTCATGTTTTTTTCTCTGCAGTTTCCATTTCATTCCACTTTTATTTTATATTGAAGTTCTTGAATTTCATTTGAAATGTATTTAGTATAATATTTTGCCCTGTGATACTATTGACTTAATAGCTTTTATACAGCAAAGCACTACTAGCTGGAAGTAATTGATGAAGTTGAAAGAGTAAGCTTATTATTAGAAGTGACGGATTTGTTCAAGCAGATTGAATAATGCAGGCATGAATGAGAAGGGTGTATGCTATTATGAGATAATATAACTTTGAATATTTGGTTCCTAGTTATCATTAGAGCTGAAAGAGAAATAATATTATTCCAAAAGCCTAGAAGACTCCATTTCTTCATTTTTTCCTTTTTTTTCTTTTTTGTACTGGGGAGTGAACCCAGGGACATTTTTCCTCTGAGCTACACAACTAGCCCTTTTTTAATTTTTAAAGTTTTATTTATTTTTTAAAAATATCAATGCATTATTGTAAAATTTGTTTTTTTTTTTTTTATTGGTGCTTTGTAATCCTATATCTTGATGAAGTTCAAGGTGATAGAGGCATACATGCACACAGCACTCATTGAGCCCTCCCCCAGCTCCCACCCTATTCCCTCCCTCTCCCCTCCTTCCTGTGCTCAGCACAGTGATTGATAAGTTTGTGTATGTACATCAGGGCCGTTGAGGTGCTTCCCTCCCTCCCCCTCCCATCTCCCTCAGTTAGGTGCCTTTCTCACTCATCTAAGGTTTCTCCTCCTCTGTCTAGAGTCCCTCTTATGTCCCATTTTCTCCATAGCTTCCATATATTAGGGAGAACATCCAACTTTTCACTTTTTGTGACTGACTAATCCCACTTAGCATAATGTTCTCCAGTTCCATCCATTTCCTTGCAAATGACATAATTTTGTTCTTCTTTATGGCTGAGTAAAATTCCATTGTGTTCATATCCTATAATTTTGTAATCCATTCATCCATTGATGGACATCTTGGCTGGTTCCATAGTTTGGCTATTGTGAATTGTGCAGCTATAAACATAGATATGCATGCATTAGTCTGGTAGTTTGGTTTCCATTATTTTGGGTAGATACCCAGGATTGATATAGCTGGGTCATATGGTAGGTTAATTCTCATTTTTCTGAGGATATTCCACACTGTTCCAAAGTGTTTTCACTAATTTGCAATCCCACCAGAAATGTATTAGAGTTCCTACTTCCCCACATCCTCACCAGAATTTGTTATTATTAGTGTTTTTTATGATTGCCATTATAATTGGATTTAGGTGAAATCTCAGGGTAGTTTTGATTTGCATCTCTCTGATTGCTAATGGTGTTGACATTTTTTCATACATTTATTTGCCATTTGTATTTCTTCTTTTGTGAAGTGTCTATTTAGTTCACTTGCCCATTTTTTATGTTTTTTTTTAATTTTTTTGCTGGTGAGTTTGAGTTCTCATCAGAGGAGTAACTGACAAAAATCTTCTTCCATTTCATCAGCTCCCTGTTGAGGTTCTTGATTGTTTCCTTTGCTGCTCCTCAGTTTAATGCAATCCAACTTAATTTTTTATTTTGAAACAGGGTCTCTCTAAGTTGCTGAGTGTTTCACTAAATTGCTGAGGCTGTCCTCGAACCTGTGCTCCTCCTATCTCAACCCTCAGCCTCCCAAGTATTGGGATTATAGGTGTTTGTCACCACACCCAGCCCTAGAACAGTCCGATCTTTTCTTTTATGATTACAATGTAATACCAGAATATATTAATCAAGTAATTTCATTATATTTAATGTCCCACTAAGATCACATATTAATAAAAATAAGAATTGATGCTAGGCACAGTGGCACACATTAAAAAAGGGGATGGAGGAGACAGGTGTGGTGGTGCACACCTGTAATCCTAGTACTTGGGTGGAGGATTGTAGGTTCAAAGCCAGCCTCAGCAACTTAGTGAGGCTCTCCACAACTTAGTGAGACCCTATTTCAAAATAAAAAATAGAGTTGGGGGTGTGGCTCAGAGGGAGAATGCCCCTGGCTTCCATCCCCAGTACCACAAAAAGGGGGGTGGGATGGAGTGAAAAAGAAAGGTAGGGAGAAGGAGAAAGGAGAGGAGAAAATCTCCTATAGACAGAGTATGATCAAAGACCCAGAGATAACTGAGGACATGGTGGCGAGAGGACTTCAAAGAGCAGTGGGGGTAAGGCTGAGAATCCATTCTCCAGTTCCTGGAAGCTCTGGGGAGCCAGGTTTGAAGCTACTCAAATGCCTATGGCAGAACATTTGAGGGTGTACCTGAGGAATTTGTGTGTTGAAAACTCTTAATTCCAAATCATATGTTAATGTCTTTGGAGGTGGGGCCTTAGGGAGGTAGTTAAGATTGGATGTGGTCTCGAGGATAAGACCCTTGTAGTTACATTAGTAGGTCTTTGAGAAGAGGAAGAGAGCCTGGAGCTAGCTGGCCGTGTGACATTCTCGTCCCTCAGGATTCTGCATGAGTCCAAGCCAAGAGAAAGCCCTCACCAGATGCAGCCCTTGGACTGGGGACCTTCACAACTGTGACCTGAATAAATCTCTTTCCTTATAACTTACCCAGGCTCAAGTATTTTGAGCAAACACTATAGCAGCAAAAAACCAAAAACAAACAAACAAAAAACCACCACCAACAACAACTAAAACAAACAAACAAAAAACCACCACCAACAACAACTAAAACAAACAAACAAACGCAACCAGGATCAAGATGGTGACTTTTATCAGAAGCCTTAACCAGAGAGAAGATGGTCAGAATTTGCATTTTTTTTTTTTTTTTTTTGGTAGATTACACTGACTGCTTTCTGTAGAATGGATTAGATTATTTTTTCTTGTTGTTATGAAATAAGGGTAAAAAGCCAGAAGAATAGATCAAAAAGTTTTGTCTTCCAAAAAGAAAAGATGCCAAGAGCTTATGTCTCCAAGGTAACTAAAAATTAGATTATGCTTTTTGGAAAGCTTACAAAGTTAGCATAGACTTCAGAAAAACAACCATAAATTCTGAAGCACTCAAGGTACTATGAGAACAAGGAAAACTAGTTATAGCTCACTATGATGTATAATTGCATTGCACCAATGCAATACAATACAACACAACACAATACAATACAATGAAAATACAACTATAGTTGTATTAACTAGTGATTATTAACAGTTGGTGATTTATTCTTTCCTTTTACAAATACCTATTTATTTGTTTATTTTTGTGGTACTGGGGATTGAACTCAGGGGCATTCTACCTCCAAGCTATACTCCCAGCCCTATTTTTCATTCTTTATTTTTGAAACAGGGTCTCACTAAGTTGCGGAGGGCCTCACTAGGTAGCTGAGGCTGGCCGCGAACCCAGATCCCAAATGCTGGGATTACAAGTGTGGGCCACCACGCCCGGCTCAAACATCCATTTATTTTCTGCCTTGCATTGTGCTGAGCATTGGTTACAAGTGGACAAAATGGATATGATATCTCCTGTCATGGAATTTGTAGCCTAAATCTTCTGAATCTAGATATGTATAAATTTAAGTTTGAACTCAGTTGTATGAACTTTGTTTATTGCAATGGCTCACCCATCTTTCCATCTTCCACAGCCCTAGACTCTTTAGTCATTGAGCCCATTCATCTCTCAACTCCACCTCCACATTGTCTCCTTTCCACAGCGTCAAGGTTGCCATGTGTCGTGGGAGTGATCCTAGCATGGGCAACAGGGACTCTGATGTCTGGGATCCCTTACTCCCTGGCTGCATGTGCTCTTGCCATAGCTCCTGCTCTTTGGTCCATGAACCCTGTTGATTGGATTTCCTCATTTGTACTTGAGGAGTTGGACCCTGAACTTGATCCAGCTTCTCCATCATCCCTAATTCCTTGGATCTTTGTCATGGTTGTTCCACATCACTTACATAGATACTGTGGATGACAATGATGGTGTTGACACTGATGATGATGAAAATCACAATTATGATGCAAATCATTATTTATCATATACTATTACCTTTGCTCAGTACCCACTCTGGTTTGACCGGCCCTTTGTCCTTACACATCTGCATTCTAGGCTTACGGATTGCTATGTCTATTCTAGAGAAAAAGCACCACCCATCCAGGTTATGGACTGATGTTACATGGTAATCTAAACATTTTTTTTTCTCCTTTGGTCAAAGGTTTGCTCACTTATTTCAGCTTAGTTTCTAGCACTTTTAAAATTTTAAACATTTGTTTAGTAGAACTCGAAATGGCTATTTCTGCAATTTCACAGTTGCTGAGGTTTGAAAATATGAGAACACTAAATTTTAAATGCAAAAAGTTGAATTAAGCTTAAACAATACTATCAGTTATTCAATATCAAAGCTCATAATTTAAATTTTAAAAAACTTGTTAGTTAATTAATTCAGTCAACAAACACTTATTCGATGGTGAGTCTACGCCAGCCATTGTGTGTAATACTGCGTGGAGAAAGCACAGTTCCTGCTAGTGAGAAGTGACATCTGGCATTTCATAGGTGATCATCAGGGAAACTACGCACCATTTGGGGATTAATAAAGGCTTCTGGAGCTGATATATTTAGAGATTGGCATAGTCCAATCTCTAAAGAGGTAATAAAGCGCATTAGCTTTGCAAACAGGTAATAAAGTACATTAGCTTTGCAAATATTTTGAAAAATTATTAAGTGCCCCCCTTTTGTCCATAATACTATCCGTGAATAATACTGCTCCCCTCATCCACACCGTTGTTTGTCACTTACTTTCATCATTTAGGACATAAGAATTTACCTGTAACAAATAAACCAATCAATAGATGGATTTATTTACTATTGGCTCTATGAATGGTGCTAGTGGGTCTGAGAGATGTTTGGGATTCTGAGGTTCCAAGAAGAGGAAAATCTCTTTCTAGATCTGGATAGATGGTGTTGGGGTATTGGGCATGAGGAGAATGGAGCTGGGCAGCGATTTCATGGGAAGAGGTGTAATTTGGTCTGACTTTGAAGGATGAGTGCTAAGAAAGAAAAGGGAAGGTTCTCTGGTCAGGAGGGAAAGAGTATGAATGAGAACAGAGAAGCAGGAAGGAATAGGGTGACGACTTTAGGGTGTGGCACTCTAGTGGGGAATATCTGTTGGAAATTTATTGGAGGATTAAGTTGGATGGCTATGACAGGGTGTGGAAACCAAGCAGGCTTTAGTACTGCAGAGAGTGTGTGAGACAGACTTGCATTAGTGGCTTGTGAGCAGATGAATGATGTACTGGTAGTCCAAATTAATGGAGCAAGGGAATATAGGGTGTGGATACCATTCTCTCTTTTTTCATTTAAATCTACTCAGAAATCCTGTGTATGCAGAACCTCCATTGCAAACAGAAGAAAAAAGTCTAGGAAATCAACATATCATTAAATAATATTCAGATATTAAGATAATTTGGTGGGTGATACTTTTTTTGCATACTGAAAAGATATTTTTCTTTCTTGCAAAAGGACTGGCTGCCTTATACATTTATACCCATTATCTCCAGATTCTGATGGGTGAAAAAAAAGTGTTACATAACAGAGATTTAATAAAAAGGAAAAAAAAAAAAAAACCCAGCACACATTTAAAGTTTGGGCAAAATAAAAGGATGAATGAGCTACCATTCTCAGAAAATTCTTCACTCTTTTCTTTTTAATCTATAAAACATCAGAAGAAATATAGTTAACTTCAGATCTGTTACTTCTGCATAATGATATTCTTTCTAGCTGCAGAGCAAATAACTTCCTAACCATATTCATGAAACGGGATCCAATTTCCTTTAGCTTCTTTGAGAGACTGCTCTAAAGGGGATCTGGATTCTGGCATGACACACACAGCTCTATAACGTCAAAAAGCATTTGGATTTGAACAGAGACCACCCCACACATTGACTATAAAGTCACTGAAATTCATGACAAAGAAAGAGTAAAAAGGATTAATTGCCAATTAGAGATTGAGGAAAACATTTGTTTATGGCTACTCACATGTATTAAAGGTCATTTACCCATATTTAAAAATTCTGGAACCATTAAATCATCTTTATTTGTTTAAAATTAATGAAAAGAGGAAATTATGATTGTAAGAAATATAACTTTATTATTTCCACATGCATGTGCACTGTGTTAATAAAATTTAAAAGTTCATTAGGAAAAGATAAAGGAAACAATTCGCTATTAGCCATCAATGTATTCCTTTGGGAATTAAATGATGATGAATATAATTCAACATTGGTCAGAACATTATTCACATACTGGCTACTTTCTCACATTCCTTCAAACGAGGTAGGAAATTTGAATCACTGTCAGTGAAGAATCAGACAACCACACTATTAGAATGCTATTGGATAAAACTCAAGAAAGAGGACTAAAGAAACTAAAATGACTTGTTACAGGGAAAAAACCAAAATATGTGAGATCTATTCTGAGAACAGAACAAGGAAAAAAAAACCCATGAGCTAAAGGATAAGAACTGTTGAGTATATATCAGGAAAAAAAACCTAACTTCCTTACAAGTTAAAAACATTGTCCTTCTTTGAGCTAGGTGTGGTGATGGATACCTGTAATTCCAGTACTTGGGAGATCCAGAAAGGAGGATTGCAGGTTTGAGGTCAGCCACTTAGTGAAACCCTCAGCAACTTAGTGAGAGTCTGTTCCAAAATAAAAAAAATAAAATAAAAGAAAACAGCTGAGAATGTAGCACAGAGGTAGAACATCCTGGGTTCAGTTCCCAGTACAAAAAAAAAAAAAAAAAAAAAAAAAAGAAAGAGAAAGAAAAGAAGAAAGAAAGAAGATAAGAAGAAAGAAAGAAGCAATTACCTTCCACTGGAGATAGTTTAAAGTAGGATGGAATAATGCTCATTCATTCAAGTATTTTCTTGAGCAGCAACTATGTGCAAGATAGACAGGAGTTCTGATCTCAGGTCTTAAGTTATAGTAAGGGAAGAGACAAAAAATTAACTTATAAGATAATTTCACCTATCAAGAAGTACTATGAAGAAAACAAATCAAGGCAACAGGAAAGAAAACAGCCAAGTTGAGGGATATACTTCAAATGAAAAAGTAAGGGAAGTCTTTTTCAAAGGAACAATGTTGGTGCTAAAAATCTGAGTGGTGCAGGGAAAAAGCCATTCAAAGTCTAGAGGAAAGTGTGGTGGGCAGGGGAAATAGGTCCTAAGGATAAAGGTCCTAAGAGTGGGGCTGAAGGATGCTCTTAGACACAGAAGCTGGAGTGCCCAGAGAGTAGTTGAGGAGGGGGAGAAGACTAGGAGGTGAGATGGCTGAAGATGAGCTTCTGCAAGCTTTTAGCCTACAGAGAGGAGTTTGGGTTTCATTCCAAGTCCAGTAGGAAGCTACTATATGGCTGTAAATTAAGCAGAGAACTAGGGTAGGTGAGTTTTCTGGTTTGCTTCACCTCTGTGATTTGACAATATGTAATTAAATGCCTTTTAGAAAAAATATTTTTCATTTATAGAAAGGGACTTAATCTAAATTTAGAGAAGCACTTAGATTTCCAGCAAATCCAAGAGCTTAAAAACAATATGAGTTTTAGCCTATTAAGAAGTTTTTATCTGAAAAAAAAAAAAACAAAAACTACAAGAACGTGGCTAATTTGTGAGACTGTTTAAATCATATTCCTTCTAAATACCATTCAAAGATAGCATTCCTCTTCAAAGGTAGCATTCCTCATATGTATCAGTCCTTAAATTCATTTGGAACAACAAAAAGCCTAGGATAGCCAAAGTAGTTCTTAGTAACAAGAACCATGCAGGAGGTATCACAATACCTGACTTCAATCTTTACTACAAAGCCACAGTAATAAAAACAGCATGGTATTGGCACAGAAACAGACACATAGACCAATGGAGCAGAATAGAAGATCCAGAAACAGAC
>PVLC010031792.1:0-18547 GCA_004027655.1 Graphiurus murinus | reverse complement strand
TACTGGGGATTGAACTCAGGGGCATTCTACCTCCGAGCTACACCCCCAGCCCTATTTTTTATTCTTTATTTTGAAACCGAGTCTCACTAAGTTGCGGAGTGCCTCACTAGGTAGCTGAGGCTGGCCGCGAACCCGGATCCTCCGGTCTCAGCCTCCCAAATGCTGGGATTACAAGCGTGCGCCACCACGCCCGGCTCCAGCTCTTTATTTTGAAACAGGGTCTCACTAAGTTGCTGACAGTCTTGTTATGTTGTTGACACTGCTAGCCTCAAACCAATGATCCTCTTGTCTCAGCTTCCCAAGCACTGGAATTACAGGTATGTGCCACTACACCTGTGATATAATCTTGAAACTGACAGGACACTGTAGCAAGTGCCAAACAAGTAGAATAAGATAACGAGACAATGAGTAAGTGTGTTTGTTACAGGTTAAAAGGAGAAAAAAAAAATCTAAGCTGAGTTTTTATTCAAGTCTTTATTTACAACTTGTTTAACGACTGTACATGTTTTTTTTTTTTTTGCAGCCTTGAAAACATTCTTGTAATTGAATGGGAAAATATAGTTTGACCAAAACTTAACTTTATTCTTCATATACATATACATATATCATATGCATACATATAAACACATACATATAATTAATAAGTTGGCAGTTGTAAAATTAAACTGATTCCAAAAGGAAATACAGGATTTAAAAAAAGAAAATTTGTTTTCTGATGGTTTCTTGTACTTTGTTTTTTGTGATTTTGGTGGGAGGGTTGGTACTGAGGATTGAACCCAGAGGCATGCTACCTCAGCCCTTTTTTAAATTATTATTTTATTTTGAAACAGGGTCTTGCTAGGTTGATAAGAGCATCACTATTTGGCTGAGGCTGTCCTCTAACTTGTGATCCTCCTGTCTCAGCTTCCCAACTGCTGGAATTACAGGCATGTGCCATCTTGCCTGGCTTGTTTTTTGTGATTTTAGTTAAAATTCCTTACAGAAGCTCTCTAACAAGTCATTCACCTCAGAAAAACAGAAAATCCACCAATTTCAACATTCAGCAAGTTGTTGGTAAACTTGGTAAACAGGTAGAAATGCCTGGACACCAATACGCACAATATTGCTCAGTCAGTATGATACTCTCTCACTTGTCCAGTGAGAATCTAGAGTCTTATGTGGACACCATAAGTTTTTATTATGACAATAAAATTGTGAAATTATAAATTCAATAGTCAACCAGAAATAGCAATACTCTTTGCAAAGGCTAAAATGCAAGGTGGATAACTACAATGTCAAATATGCAACTAACAATTCATACAACCATGAAAAATACTTAAGACATGAATATAAGGCTTTAGAGCTAGGAATGTAATCAATACAATTCCAACTCCAATTTACTACAGTGTTTTCCAGCTCTGAAACATTTAAAAAAATACTGTAGGGAAAAAAAGCCTCTATCCCCCATTTTTTTTTTTTTGGCAGTACTGGAGATGGAACCCAGGGGTATTCTACCTCTGAGCTACATCCCCAGCCATATTTTTTATTCTTTATTTTCAAACAGGGTCTCATTAAGTTGTGGTGGGCCTCACTAAGTATATCACCCAATTTTTTTATAGTTTGATTGTGTGTGTGTGTGTGTGTGTGTGTATACTGGGATGGAACCCAGGGGCATTCTACCTCTGAGCTATACTTTCAGCCCATTTTATTTTTTATTTTGAAATAGGGTCCCATTAATCCCAGTACTTGGGCTGAGACAGGAGGATCGCAAGTTCAAAGCCAGCCTCAGCTACTTAATGAGGCTCTCAGAAACTTAGTGAGTCTGTTGCCAAATAAAATATAAAATAGGTCTGGGGGTGTAGCCTCGAGGTAGAAAGCCCTTGGGTTCCATGCCGAGTACCACCAAAAAAAAGAAAAGAAAAGAAAAGAAAAATAGAAAGAAAGAAATAGGGTCTCACTAAGTTGTGGAGGGCCTCACTAAGGTACTGAGGCTGGTCTTGAACCCGAGATCCTGTGTCTCATGCTCCCAAGTCCTGGGATTATATGAGTGCACCGAAATGCCTGGATATAGTTTGAATGTTTAATCAAAATAAAGCAAATTATTAATATATTTGAATTTTACCATTCATTACATAATAAAAATTGGGGTGTTATACATGTTAGGCAACTGTCAAAACATGAAAACTCCAAAATGAGATAAGGCTGGAAATTATTTGCTGGAGTACAAAGCACTATGAGTCATACAGAACCTGTAAAGAGCAAAATTAATGACAGCGAGAACATTTTAGTGCATTTGAATAATAAGTAACTAAGGCTATTTACAAACAAAAGACAACTGGGCATGGTGGCATGCCTGTACTTGGGAAGCTGAGACAGGAAGATCGCAGTTCCACAGCCAGCTTCAGTAAGTTAGAGAGGCCTGCTGCAATTTAGTGAGACCCTGTTTCAAAATAAAAAATAAATAGGGCTGGGGGTGTGGCTTAAAGATAGAATGCTCCTGGGTTCAATCCCTAGTAATACACACACAAACACACACACACACACACGTGTTAAAAAAATGAAAAGATTCCAAGTTGTTGATTGGCACTTGTGTATAATCATTTCATCTATGTACACTAAAATGTTATTTTTTTGTTTTTGTGGTACTGGGGATTGAACCCAGGGATGTTCTATCTCTGAGCTACAACCTAGCCCTATCCTCAACAACTTAGGCTGGCCTTAAACCTATGATCCTCCTGTCTCAGCCTCCCAAATACTGGGATTACAGGTGTATGCCACTACACTCAGATAAAATATTATTTTAAGGATTTGAAAATTCCCCTAAAAACTTTCACAGAACATAAATTAGCCACCAAGAAAATAATAAAACAAACCCCCAAACACACCAATTACTCATCTGTATTTGAACTAGTCAGTTTCATCATAACTTGCTTGGAATCAGGTACTACTGGATCAATTCTGTTGCCTGATTGCAAAATCAGCACTACGAGACAACAAAGATTTAAAGATATGCCAGTACAGATCCTTTTGGTTACACTAAGCACTAAGTAAGTGGCTAAATAAAATAATAAATGTTTGCTTCATAATAACACATTTATTTGATTCATAATCCAAGTTAGTAAGAGCAGGGAGCTATGAAGAAAAATTATCTGGACCACAATGCACCTTTGAGGTGGAGACAGGCCAATGTGACTTTAGAGATGTTTAGAGGGGAAAAACAAACTGTTATAGACACAGGAGGATCCACAGGTTCCAAGTCATCTTCAGAGCTTAGCTAGACCCTGCTTCCAAATAAAAAAAATAAATAAATAGGGCTGGGGGTGTAGCTCAGAGGTAGAATGCCCCTGGGTTCAATCCCCAGCACCACAAAAAATAAAATAAAATAAAAAGTTAACAGAATGGGGTTTTGATTTTCTGAGATCAATTTAAAAAATGTATCTCATCTAAGAAACAAGACAGAACAAAACTAAATTTCTTTTTTTTTCTTTTTGCGGTACTGGGGATTGAACTCAGGGGTGTTCTACCTTCAAGCTATACCCCCAGCCCTATTTTTTATTCTTTTTTTTTTTTTTTTTTTTTTTTTTGCGGTACTGGGGATTGAACTCAGGGGCATTCTACCTCCGAGCTATACCCCCAGCCCTATTTTTTTTTATTCTTTATTTTGAAACCGGGTCTCACTAAGTTGCGGAGGGCCTCACTAGGTAGCTAAGGCTGGCCGCGAACCCGGATCCTCCAGTCTCAGCCTCCCGAATGCTGGGATTACAAGCGTGTGCCACCACGCCTGGCCTATTTTTTATTCTTTATTTTGAAACCAGGTCTCACTAAGTTGCGGAGTGCCTCACTAGGTAGCTGAGGCTGGCCACGAACCCGGATCCTCCAGTCTCAGTCTCCCAAATGCTGGATTACAAGCATGCACCACCATGCCCGGCCAAAACTAAATTTTTTATGAGCAAATTTCCTTATTCTTTGGCAGTAATCATGTGTCAATGTTTGTTTAACAAATATGTCAGTACTTTTGGACTATGATTTGATTTGAATACTAATATATTCATGTTACATATGGAAAAGTTCTCGCTCCTAAAATAAATTTCTTAATAAGCTGAAAACTATCCCAAATATGAATGTAAGAAAATAGCCAAGTTAAAAAATGTGCAGCTAGGCGTGGTGACACACATCTGTTACCCCAGTACTTGCGCGGCTGAGACAGGAGGATTGTGAGCTCCAGGCAAGCACACCATAACTTAGTAAGACACTGTTTCAAAATAAAAAGGGCTGAGGTGCAGCTCAGAGGCAGAAGATCCCTGGGTTCAATCCCCAGTAACCCCCCCTCCCCCTGACAAATGCATGACAATAGCACTAAGTATTCTGTAGCGTTTTGACATTTTTAACATCTGCACTTACATCAACTCCCCTCTACTATTCCTCAGATTCCCTGATTTGACAGCTCCTCAAACCTGGCTTTCTTTCTCTGGCCTCTGAGTATTTGTAACAATGAAGAAACTATAAAAGTTAGGGAGAGTTTGTGGATCTGCATTTTAGGGACAGGACACACATGAACACACACATACACAAAATTGTGAAAAATCTTCCAATGAACCAGAAGATTGTTTAGTTTTATTAATACAATTCCAGAAACAATGTTTCAAGTGTGTTTGCATTTGAGAGGGCCTGGCTTCACAATGTTATAAAAGAAGCTTCTTATGTGACATATAAAAAGTAATCCACACCCAGTAGGCCAACCTAGTCACAGATTTCTAGGCTTAGAACTTCAGAATCCTGACTATAAGATATTAATAGAAGGGGAGAGGAAAATAATTAGTAAAGTGCTGTAAATTTTGCAGTAAAGTATAAATAACACATAAATGACTGAACAGTAAATAATATTGACACTCGTCTCTATACTGACGTACATGAAATAACATGCTATAGAATGCACAGTTATAAAGTTGACAAGCACATCAAAAACATGGGTTCTTTTCATTACATTTGCAGCGTAATTGTTAAACTACTTTCTTTTGTAAATTCAGAACTCTCTTGAGTGATATAACCTGCTCACAAGTCTCTTACACTCTCCATTAAAGCTTCAGCATGCTTAGCTGGTGCACACCTATAATCCCAGTACATGGGAGGCTGAGGCAGGACTGCAGGTTTGAGGCAAACCTTGACAACCTAGTCTACTTTTGCCTTCATTTTAACTAATTGTTAAGTAGCTGGTCGTGATTGTCAGCCACTAGATTTTTTTGCTCACCCAAACTCACTTTTGAGTCTTGCTATGTTGCTGAGGCTGTCCTTGACCTTGCAATCCTGTCTCAGCCTCCCAAGTACTGGGATTATAGGTGTGTGCTACCATGCTCAGCCAAACTCACACTTTTACAACCTAAAATCATGATCTTGGATTTAGTAAAGGCTTAAAAGTGTCAAAATGAGAATGTTTCCCTCTCCACTTATAAACATATGCAATTATATTATGTGCCTCGATAGTACTCAATGAAGGAAAGGACAATTAGAAATAAAATTAGATTTTTAGCCGAGTGTAGTGGTGCACGCTTGTAATCATAGTACTCGGGAGGCTGAGACAGGAGGATCACAAGTTCAAAGCCAGCCTCAGCTACTTAGTGAAGCCCTCTCCAACTTAGTGAGACCCTGTTTCAAAATAATGAACAAATGATAGGGCTGGAGTGTAGCTCATAAGTAGAATGCTTCTGGGTTCAATCCCCAATACTGAAAAAAAAAAAGAAAAATCCCATTCTTGGGAGGTTGAGACAGGAGGATTGCAGGTTCATGGCCAGCTTCAGCAACTTAGTGAAGCCCTGTGGAACTTAGTGAGCCCTGTTTCAAAATAAAAGAATAAAATAGGGCTGGGGGTGTAGTTCAGAGGTAGAATGCCCCTAGGTTCCATCCCTTGTATCAAACACACATACACACACACACACACACACACAAAAGATTTTTGTCTACTTTTATCAAATTAATGTGTAATAAAGACAAGATTTTATGTAAACTATTACTTTAGGAACATCTGTCAAGATAGTGTAAGTTTTCATTGTACTAGTACTTCCATCTGCCTAGATATTTGTTGATATTAGGCCACTTCTTATGCCAATATCCATTCTACTCTCTAGAATGGATTTGTCCTAAGAGCCTTCTTTAGTTTGATTTCTATTCTCACTTATAAACCGTATGCAAACTTAAATCTTACAGAATATTATTAGAAAACAACAAAAATACTGAGGAGAAAGCAAGTAATTTCTTATATTGACATACATGTGTGTCTGTGTTATGTATTAGAAATCATTTACAAATGGCTTACAATTGTAAAAACTTATATATGTGACATAAGATTCAAGTCTCTTTTTTTTTTTCCCCTCAAACTAATGTTCCTTTATTTAGTGCAATGAAAAAAATCCAAGGATATTCATGCTTAAACAACACTGAATATATATTTTATAAGTTTCTATATTAGTAAATACATGTGAATTGGATAAGGGATTCTTAAAAATAATCAGCATGTACTTTGTAAGAACACACTCAGTGATTTAAAAGAGATGGATAAGCCAGGCGTGGTGGCACACACTTATAATCCCAGTACTTGGGAGGCTGAGACAGGATCACAGGTTCGCAGCCAGCCTTAGCTACTTAGTGAAGCCCTCTAAAACTTAGTGAGATCCTGTTTCAAAATAAAGAACAAAAAATAGGGCTGGGGGTGTAGCTTGGAGATAGAATGCCCTGAGTTCAATCCCCAGTACCACAGGAAAAAAAAAAAAGAGACGGACGCCACCAGGCATGGTAGTACATACTTGTAATCCCACTACTCGAGAGGCTGAGAGAGCTGAGACAGGAGAATCTCAGGTTTGCAACGTAGAGACCCTCTATCAAAATAAAAAAAGGGCTGGGGGTGCAACCCAGAGGTAGAATGCCCCTGGATTCAATACCCAGTAATTAACACACACACACACACACACACACACACACACACACACACGGATGCCGTTATATTTGTGCTGTCCTTCATTTCATAAAAAGGAGGCTAAATAATATTTCATAACTTGGGGGAATAGGGAGGGGTAGAAATTAGCTGTGTCAGTCAAATTATTTTGTTTTCTAGCTTCTGAGAACTGAGCAGTATTTACTTGAAAAGTTTAGATAACTATTGTGCTAAAATTGGACAAAAATATTTTCAATAAAAGAAACACATGCTAGCCAAATGTTGTGGCACATGCCTGTAATCCTAGTACTTGGGAGGATAAAGCAGGAGGATTGCAGGTTTGAGGTTAGCCCCAGCAACTTTGTGAGGCTCACCGCAATGAGATCCTGTTTCAAAATACAGAATAAAAGAGGGCTGGGTGTGTAGCTTGGCGGTAGAATGCCCCTGGGTTCAATCCCTAGTGCCACCAAGAAAAAAAAATAAATAAATAACCTTCCTAAAATAAAAACTTTGTGACATAACACATTCAAAAGATTATAAAAATAGTTCTGGGACATCTTTTTTTGTGGTACTAGGGATTGAACCCAGGGGAATTCTACAACCGAACTACACCCCTAGTCCTATTTTTAAATTTTTATTTTGAAAGTCTCACTACTTGCTGAAGCTGTCTTCAAACCTGCCATCCTCCTGTCTCAGCCTCCCAAGTACTAGGATTACAGATGTGCACCACCACACCTCTGGGACCTCTTTCTAAGTGTAATGAAACTGGGCTGGATAACTACCAAAATAAGCTGCTCTTTAACAGAATTCTAGGAAGAGATTAGTTTTATTTTTTATTTCTGTGGTGTTGGGGATGGAACCCAGAGCCTCCTGCATACTAAGTTAGTGCTTTACCACTGAACTACACTGGCCTTTTTCATTTTGAGACAAGGTCTTGTCTAAGCTTCCCAGGCTGGCCTTGAACTTTTGATCTTTCTGCATTAGGCTCCTCAAGAACTGGAATTACAGGTGTGCACCACCAACACCTGGCAGAGGTTATCTTTATTAAATGGAAAACCCTTTTAACTCATAAGCATGGTAAAATAAATTTCAAAGGCTCTGATATCCCATTTTATTTTGTTCAGTACATTACTTCACTCTACTTTAGGATCTCACATAAACTTCACTGTTAAGTACAAGCCGGGCATGGTACAGCATGCCTTGTAATCCTAGTACTTGGGAGGCTGAGACAGGAGGATCGCAGGTTCACAGCCAGCCTCAGCAACTCAAATGAGGCCCTCTGCAACTTGGTGAGACCCTGTTTCAAAATAAAATAACAAAAAAATAAAATAATAGAGCTGGGGGGTAGCTCAGAGGTAGAACGCCCCTTGGCTCAATCCCTAGTAATACAAAAACAAAACAAAACAAAAACTCTTCATAACATAAGGACAAAAGTCAAAATAGGGCTAGGGGTAGTTCAGTTATGATAAAGTGCTTGCTTAGCATGCACATCTGGGTTTAATCCCCAGTACCACAACGAAGTAAAAAAACTCTTCTATAGTTTAATGAATAAAACGTTATCATTAAAAGGCATTTTATATTAATGTTAATCTACCCTCAGCATAAGGCAAGATGGCAAGCATTTCCCTCTCACTTTAGGATCAAGATGTTCTTATCCATGTGGATACAAATGAGCCAGGACTCCACTATGCTGTGGGCTGGGTGTTTTTTTCAGATCAATCTCACATTTCCAACTGGGCATACCTGTAACTTTCCTGGAATGTGAGATCTGGACAACCTTGAAGAGTAAATGCAGAGAGTTAAGTGAATTCTTAACAATTTAGATTCTTGTTTTAAGGTAATTCTTACATTGGGATAAAGATTTTAAAGTTTATAAAATGGTGTGACCATTAAAATGATAGATGAATATTTGCATGGGAGCCAGAGACACTCAAAAATGCTTCACATCTTACTAACAAGACTAAACCAAACTACTACTGAAAAGGTTTGAGTAAAGTAAAAGTGGCTCATAAGTAAAATATCTCGTTTCTTCAACCTTATTCCTCTCACTTAGTGATCCCTCACCACTGATCTACTTGTATAGCATGGGTTTTCATTTCTTTGTGAGAATTAATGAACTAGACTGATGTTTCCCATGGAATAACATTTAGCTTAACTTTGTATAATTTTTTATTACACTAACAACAGGACCACAAGAAAACTAAGACTACAATATTATTGTTAATCTAATCTGATCATTGCATTAAGCCAATTTTACCAAGCCCAATACATCTAACAGAAGTAATTCAATTATAAGAAATTCTGGAACATAGGTCTTTTATCTAGGAACTTTTTTTTTTTTTGATTGTTATTAGCAAGTAATTAGACACATGGTAAAATATATATATGACCCAGTTTTTGAAAGTTCTTTTAAAATATGTATAATTGTATTATTTATTCTCATTTTAGATGTGATATACTAGTATACTTACCAGATTCTTTTCCTATTATAAACTACTTATATAGGCATTGTGGAACATAAATGCTAATATTCTTCAGTTATTTACTTTGTACTTTCTTACTCTGGTTAGAAGGGGTATGGAAAATAAGTCTTTTGTTTCTAAGAATCAGAGGCTATGGTGACAGCCCACTCCAAGCTAACACAATAGCATGGTGCTTACACTACTTCTGAGCCAGGGCTGGCTTCAGTACAATGCAGCTGGTGGCCCCAAGATGCTACTGTACACAGGAAGTCTGTGAAAGTATAACAGTATCATTCACATCTAGACCAAGCTCCTAATGTCTCTAAACTTCTAGACAGACCATGGTTACATCACAAACCACCTGAGAAGTTGTTAATCATAACAGGAGAAAGAGAAATGTCATATCCTGTCCAAAACTGGACAAGGGAAGAGTTGTCACTGTCACAGTTAAGTTTCTTTTTTCTTTTTTCCTTTGATACTAAGTATTGAACCTAGGGGCATTCTACCTCTGAGCTATACCCCCAGCCCATAGTTTTTGTTTTGGAACAGGGTCTTGCTAGGTTGCTGAGTCTTACTACATTGCTGAGGCTATCCTCAAACCTATGATTCTCCTCTCTCAACCTCCCAAGTACTGGGATTAGAGGTGTGCACAAATGTAACTGGCTTACAGTAAAGTTTTATTCTTGGCTTTTTGACACCCAAAGTATATTCAGATATTATTTCTTATAGAAGCCAGTTTTGTTTAGTTTTTTAACATCATAGATTTTTTTTTTGTGTGGTACTGGGGATGGAACTCAGGGCCAGTCTACCTCTGAGTTATACCCTAGCCCTATTTTATTTTTATTTTTAAACAGAGTCTTGCTAGGTTGATGAGTCTCATTACTTGCTGAGGCTGTCCTCAGATCTGTGATCCTCCGGTCTCAATATCCCAAGTACTGGGATTACAGGTATGCACCTCTATGTGTGGCTCATAGAATGTTTAGAAATATAATTTCTTCTATGTAATGAAAATAATACACAAACTTTTAAGAAGAATATGTTATAAATGTAAACACTAAAATCACAGCATATAACAGATGCTGAAAAAAATCAGAAGTTAAACTTCCTTCTAAAACCTGATACTCTTCCAATCCATTTAGAGAAACGTATCCAGGCAGGTGAGTGGATAGGAGACCAAGACACTCACCTCACAGATGTAACTTACTTAATGAACAGTTCATTGCCTCTTGTTTTTATATGTCTTATTCTGCAGGTATAATATCACAATGACTTTAATTTTGCTAAGTTTCATGTCCTGATTTATTAATTTCTTTTTCTTTTT
Source organism: Graphiurus murinus (assembly GCA_004027655.1). NCBI lineage: Eukaryota > Metazoa > Chordata > Mammalia > Rodentia > Gliridae > Graphiurus > Graphiurus murinus. The sequence continues at coordinate 7,860 of PVLC010031792.1, read as the reverse complement.
TATTTTTGGTACTGGGGATTGAACCCAGAGGCATTCTACCTCTGAATTACACCCTCAGGGCTATTTTATTTTTATTTTGAAATAGGGCCTGGCTAGGTTGATGAGAGTCTCACCACTTACTAAGGCTGTCCTCAAACCTGCGATCCTCCTGTCTCAGCCTCCTATGTATTAGGATTACAGGTGTGTACCACCATGCTGACAACCACCTTAAGTTTTTAATCTTCTTCTTTTTTTTTTTTGCGGTACTGGGGATTGAACTCAGGGGCATTCTACCTCCAAGCTATACCCCTAGCCCTATTTTTTTTATTTTTAATTCTTTATTTTTTGAAACAGGGTCTCACTAAGTTGCGGAGTGCCTCACTAGGTAGCTGAGGCTGGCCAAGAACCCGGATCCTGCGGTCTCAGCCTCCCAAATGCTGGGATTATAAGCGTGCGCCACCACGCCCGGCTAATTTTTAATCTTTATTGTTAAGACTTGATATTAGCCAGACATGATGGCAGATACCCAGCCACTCTGGAGGCTGAGGCAGGAGGACCACTTGAACTCAGGGGTTCAAGATCCACCTGGGAAAACATAACCCTTCTCAAAAAAACAAACATAGCCAGGTATGATGGTGCACACCTGTAATCCTAGTATTTGGGAGGCTCAGACAAGAGAATTGCAGGTTCAAGGCAAGCCTCAGGACTTGGCAATGCCCTCTGCAATTTAGTGAGACCCTGTTTGCAAATAAAAAATAAAATAGGGCTGGAGGTGTAGATCAGAGGCAGAATGCCCCAGTACCATAACACAAACAAAACAAAACAAAACAACATTTGGTAAGTTGACTAGGTTTGCTTAGTGTGAAAATCCACAATGCATCTACTCATGTGGCTTTCTGCATTACTACTAATTCTTGCTGCTTTATGGTCTTACCAGGCAAAAGTGCTCATACTGTGCTCAGACTTTTGTATTTAATGAAAAAATTGCACAATGCATGGTGCCCTTTCTCTAAACGTTCCAAAACCTTTCTTCAAGAATGGTTTATGAGCTAGGTCAATTGCCTTATAAAAGAGGAAGTAAGGATTTAAAATCAGACACTTGAATATAGTTTCTGAAATTCTTAATTACACTGAGCTTGATTTAAAGTTACTTATTTGTATTTAATATACAGAACTAAATGAAATCTAAACTTCCAAATAGCAAGTAATGAAATAATAATCCTCTTACTAGATGACCTATTTAAACACAAACAAACAAAAAATGACCTAATCTTGTAATTTTTTTGCTTTAAATAAAATGTGCTGTAATACAAGAAAAAAGCTAGAGGAGAACTTAAATATAATTTGGGACCAATACTTATACAAGTCACTATGGAAAATATTAAACAGGCATTTCATTTTCAAATGAGTGATATCTTGCATTTATATAGCACCTTATAGAGACAAAGTGCTTTACAGTGATTACTTGACAATCATTCATCAAGGTAAATAAGTATGGTTTATAATGTAAGCACTTTGAGGCCACCAAATACTCCAAAAATCTATTTAGTAACAAATTCTTGGACTAGTAGATAGATTTAAGAGAAAAGAGAGAGATCTGTCATAATATTACATATAAGAAGTCACTTATTGATCTTAATGACTGATACTAAGATGATACGTATTAGAAATTGAGAAATGGAAGGGGTTTATATGAAGGAATAAGTAAAACAAATGAGGCACAAGTCAAAAATTGCCCAAAAGGTAAGGCTACCTATTACCATAAGTATATGAAAAATAAATTTTTAGATTTGGAAAGCAACTGAACTTATGTCAAGCACATGGCTAGAATCTGATCCTCAGCTCCTCAGTTACTAAAATATTCCAAAACAAGAAAAAAATGAATGTACTGCTTTTTTTTTCTTCTGTAATTTCTCCCAAAATAACTTCACCAACGCATTCACTTCTGACAGCAAACAAGATAGCAGGAAATAATGAAATTTTACATATAACTATGTTTTAAAAAATTGTCTCCAAATCTTAGAACAAATTTAATTTCCTATAAAATAACATGAAAACTCATTTTTTCCTCTAAATATTTTGCCAGGTGCCTTAAATAAGATCTGATTAGCACCTCTGCCAATGTAGCTTAAGTCTTTGCAAAAAGTGTACTTGCCAACCCTTTTGTGTAGTAAATATGTAAGTTATTTGAAGTGTATTTTGAAAACACAGATTAATACATCATAAAAATATTAATTCCCTTTAAACAAAGACATCCTTATAAAGCATGATGACACAAAAGCAAAAGAATATAAATTGTGTATCAATTATTGGCAGAATATCTAATCATACAAAGCCCACACCATAGGGAAAGAGGACATTTTCATACAAAGAAAAGCATTACACTATTATATAACACTTTTAATTAAACATTTACAAATTTTTGGCACATTAAAAGTAACTGAAAAGACTACAAAATAAAAGACAAAGAAACTAAAAGATACAATAGAGAGAAAAAGTCCTCCAATGATAAACACTAAATGTTGACAGAGAAGAGAAACGAAAAATAAGCTGGCTGAATTTCCTGAAATGTTGTTACATGTAACAGAAGTATGCTTTGAATGCAGGTTGTTGTTTTATTTCTAATGCAAGACTTCTCTACCTTGCTGTGGCTGGTTGAACATGGCCTGGATAAGGCCTTCTTGTGCTGGTTGCTTGTCTTTGCCTGGCTAGAAATGACTGCCCTGAACCTGTGCTAGCCAGTCTGTCTTCAGCCGCCTTTTTATGCAGAGTCATTCCCTATAATATAGAAAAAAAGAAGAAAAAAAAAAGTAACTGATGAAAAAACAGCAAGATGTACTCTCACAAAAGAAAATCATCAAGCAAAATTTGTGAAATTGCATAGTAAAGCACAATTAGGAATATAAATTCTATTTGTTATAGATTAAAATTGTGTAGAGGCATTTTAGTTCTAACAATTAAGTAAAATCTTCTTTTAATTTTCTGAATTTACAATAACCAACACAACAGATAACGGGCACAGATTTTTGGAATATATTACCCATACTCAATCATATTTCCCTTTGAAATACAATGTATGAAGTGATTGTCCAAGAGAAAAAGTGCAACTGATTGGCAGTGGTTGATTCACACAGGTTGTGGAAATCACAAGGCTTATTTAGAAAAGAAATACAAATGCACTCATTTTTTTAAGATGGAAAGTCACAGTAGGTATTATACATACCACTATGCTGTTTTTCTTCACTTGAAGGCAGACTTGTATTCCCAAATTGAGAAAAGTTCCTGATAACCCATTACAGAGGGCCCAACCAAGAGCAAGAAGGGTCTCTCTTGAAGACAGAAGGATCGCCTACTACCTTAGATGAGAGAGGAGGCAAGATTGCCTGGCTCAAAGCACCTTAATAGGAGGAAGGAAACCTCTAAGGGTGCTCCCAGAGTGAGAATAACAACAATGCTATCAATAGTACTTGGGAGGCTGAGACTAAAGGATCCGGGTTCGCAGCCAGCCTCAGCTACTTAGTGAGGCCCTCTGCAACTTAGTGAGACCCTGTTTCAAAATAAAGTATAAAAAAATGGGGCTCAGGGTGTAGCTTGGAGGTAGAATGCCCCTGAGTTCAATCCCCAGTATCGCAAAGAAAAAAAAAGTACTATTTACTAAGGACAGGGGTGTGAGTAGCCCATCAGGAAATGGGCTGTGCTGGTACTTCTGTAATAAACCACTGTTGCTAAAAACATTGATGATTCAGTTGGGCTTGCATCTCTGCCTTTGCTCTGTAGCAGGCACCTTGGATTCCAGAAACAACAGGTCAGATCAACATCTTATAATGAGTTGAAACCGCTGTCCAGGCAATAGCAACTTTCTTATCACCAACAAGGCCCTGCCTGACCAATCCTGAGGTAAAGATCAACCAGACCACCATCTGACCGAGACATTTGACTATACGCACTCCTGGCCTCCTTGTCTATACAATGTAGGAGTATGCGTCAGTAACCCCCAAACAGGGATGTAAACACTGGTTCCCCTGTCTTCTTGGTACAGCTATACTGATTAAAGTTCCTTTCCTGCTTTTCATCATTACTTTTTCCTTTTTTTGTTTTGTTTTGTTTTGACTTTCCTTTTTTTTGGTACTGGAGATTAAACCCAGGAGCATTCTACCTCCATTCTACACCCCCAGCCCTTTTTATTTATTTTGTGTGTGTGTGTGTGTGTGTTTTACTGGAGATTGAACCCAGAGGCATTCTACCTTTGAGCTACACCCCCAACCCAATTTTATTTCTTATTTGGAAGCAGGTCTCAGTAGGTTGATGAGAGTCTCACTACTTGCTGAGGCTGTCCTCAAACCTGTCATCTTCTTATCTCACTCTCCCAAGTACTGGGATTACAAGTGTGCACCACAGTGCCCAGCTTATTTTCTGTTTTGAAACAGGGTCTCACTAGGTTGCGAGAGTCTTACTACACTGCTGAGGCTGGCCTCAAACCTGTGATCCTCCTGTCTCAACTTCTCAAGTACTGAGATTATAGCTGTGCTCCACCATGCCTGATTCCATTTGTTTTGGGGGGCAAATGCTTGCACTTGATTTGTTGGGACTCTGAGTCAGGCCCAGGACTCTGGTAACAAAATGAAAAACTCTAGCCAGAGACCTGAAGAATGGAGGGCCACTGGTTTATCACAACAATAACTGGATATAGGTAAACTGATGGGAAGAACTGGAGACTAACAACAAGGAAGAAGTGACACCATAGAAGACAGGCTTCTAGGAAGAACACTGATCACACTGTTGTTTTTTTTTTTTTTTGGTGGTACTGGGAATTGAACCCAGGGGCATTCTACCTCTGAGCTACACCCCCAGCCCTATTTTTTATTCTTTATTTTGAAACAGGCTCTCACTAAGTTGTGGAGGGCCTCACTAGGTAGCTGAGGCTGGCCAGGAACCCGGATCCTCCAGTCTCAGCCTCCCAAATGCTGGGATTACAAGTGCGCACCACCACACCTGGCTTTTATTTTTTATTTTGAAACAGCCTATCACTAAGTTGTGGAGGACCTCACTAAGTAGCTGAGGCTGGCCTCAAACCTGGATTCTCCGGTCTTAGCCTCCCAAGTACTGGGATTACAAGCATGCGCCACCACACCTGGCTAGCAAGACTTTTAGACCCTGTTTCAAAATAACAAAATAAACTAGGCATGGTGGTGCACACTTGCAGTCCTAGCACTTGGGAGGCTGAGACCAGAGGATCACAGGTTTGTGGCTAGCCTCAGCAACTTAGTGAGACTCTGTTTCAAAATAAAGACTAACAGAGGGCTGGGGGTATACCTTGGAGGTAGAATGTCCCTGGGTTCAATTCCCATTACTACAAAACAAAACAAAACAAGCCAGGCATGGTGGCACATACTTGTAATCCCAGTACTTGGGAGGCTGAGACAGGAGGATCACTGGTCCACAGCCAGTCTCAGCAACTTAGCGAGGCTCTTAACAACTTAGTGAGACCCTGCTTCAAAGTAAAAAATAGCAATATATATATATAAACAGAGCCAAGTGTGGTGACACAAGCCTGTAATCTGAGGACTTGAGAGGCTGAGACAGGAAGATTGCAGGTTCAAGGACAGCTTCAGCAAGCAGTGAGACTTATCAACCTAGTGAGACCCTGTTTCAAAATAAAAGTAAAATAGGGCTGGGAGTGCGGCCTCTGAGGTAGAATCCCCTGAGTTTAATGCCCAGTACCTCAAAAAATAAAAATAAATAAACAAATAAATAAATAAAGCCAGGCCTGGTGGCATATGCTTATTATATCATACTTGGGAGGCTGAGACAGGAGGATCCCAGGTTTAAGGACAGCCTGCTCAGCAACTTTGAGAGGCCCTCTGCAACTTAGTGAGACCCTGTTTCCAAATAAAATATAAAATAGGGCTGGAGATGTAGCTCAGGGGTAGACTGCCCCTGGGTTCAATCTCTAGCACCACAAAAACAAACACAAACAAACAAACATAAAATTGGGCTGAGGTGTAGCTCAGAGGTAGAATGCCCCTGGATTTAATCCCCAGTACCACAAAAACAATAACAAAAAATCCCATCCCAAACTAATATAGTTAAAGTTCTTTTTTTTAATGTTGAAATATTGTTTTAAAACTTCCTGTGGTTAGCCAGGTGTGGTGGTACACGCTTGTAATCCCAGTACTTGGGAGGCTGAGACTGAAGGATACGGGTTCACGGTCAGCCCCAGCTACTTAGTGAGGCCCTCTGCAACTTAGTAAGACCCTGTTTCAAAAATAAAAGAATAAAAAATAGGACTGGGGGTGTAGCCTGGAGGTTGAATGCCCCTGGGTTCCATCCCTAGTACCACAAAAAACAAAACAAACAAAAACTTCCTGTGGCTAAGAGTCTGGCACTATAACCTTCTCTAATCCCATCAAACAGTTAAACTACCCTTAATGTAAGAACCATCCTGTAAAGGCACTGAAATACTCTCACAAAAGTAGAGCTACTATGTCTGCATTTAGTTACTATTGATGTCCCCTTTCCCTATAGTAAGTGGCTCTGAGGAACAAAAACTAAACTGAAAATGCCCTAACCCTGTTTGTGGTGGTTACCATATCTGCTTTTCAATCATGAGGTCAGCAAGAGGTTTTGTTAGTGTGTTAGGATATCAATTACTTTCAGATTCATTTTGTAGAATTACTTCTATAGTAAAGGCAGTGTAATAAATATTACATATTCAAAAAACTTTTAATGTTCTGAAGTGCTATTTTCTTACCATATTGTACCAGGCACTAACAATGTATTTCTCTTCCATCTCTCTTTGACTCTTCGTTTTCTCATATTCTTTCTGAAGAATAAGCAAACATGTAAACATGTATAGATATGAAATAATTCAATATAAACAAGATACTTTTAACTACTTCTCTAAATCCATAGACACAATTGTGTAATACAGCAAGGGTTCCAGAAAATAAAGAATCAAAAAAACAGTATTTTAGGTGGGTGTGGTGGCGTACTCCTGTAATCCCAGGACTTGGGAGGCTGAGACAGGAGGATCACAGGTTTGAGGGCAGCCTCAGGAACTAATGAGACTCTCATCAACCTAGTAAGACCCTGTTTCAAAATAAAAATAAAATATTTTACCTCCGGGTGTAGGCCAGAGGTAAAATGCCCCTGGCTTCAATCCCCTGGAATACGCACACATGTGCGCACACACACACACACAAAACCCCAAAGAAAACAAAAAACAGTATTTTATTGTATAGTATAGTAAAATACCTCTAATGAGTGGAATAGTCGGTCTCTTTCCTGGAGCTGATTTTTAAGAGCTTGTATTTCTGGTGCGGCTCCTTGATTCTGTTTAGGATCTAAAGTACGAATAACCTGCAAAATGTAAAACACAAAAAATTATTTATTTATTTATTTATTTACTTATTTATTTATTTACTTATTTATCTGTGTGGCTAATGGGGATTAAACCAAGGAGTACTCTAAACCTCTGAATTACATCCCTCTCCCTATTTTATTTTATTTAATTAATTATTTATTTTTGTGGTATCGGGGGTGGAACCCAGGGGCCTACCTCCAAGTTACACCCTCAGCCCTATTTTATTTGGAGACAAGTTCCCGCTAAGTTGCAGATGGCCTCACTAAATTGTTGAGGCTGACTTCAAACCTGCGACCTTCCTGTCTCAGTCTTCCAAGTACTGAGGTTACAGGTGTGTACCACTACACCCAGACTAGTTTTTATTTTATTTTTTAAATTAAAATTTTTTTTGCGGTACTGGGGATTGAACTCAGGGGCATTCTACCTCCGAGTATACCCCCAGCCCTATTTTTTTTTTTGGCGGTACTGGGGATTGAACTCAGGGGCATTCTACCTCCGAGTATACCCCAGCCCTATTT
>PVLC010031791.1:0-18703 GCA_004027655.1 Graphiurus murinus | reverse complement strand
AGGGCCAGGGAGAAACTGAGCCTGAGGTTACATTGAAGACTCCAGGCCTGGCCCTCTGGCCTACCGTGCAGTTATTTGGCCTCTCGGAGTAGAAAACGCTGAGATACTAGACAGGTGCGTTTGTCCATCCAGCATCGCCATCAAGGCATTCACTGACTCAGCAGTGCCAATCGATGCAGTTGTTCATTCATCGACCGTGGTCCTGGCCCCAGCTTTGGCGAGGAGGGGGAAGATCTGGGGAGGGGACACCAGAGCCTTTGCCCCTGTCCCAGTGAGAAACCAGGCTATGGGAGGGGGGAGGCAGATGGGGGGCCACAGGAGACAGGTAGGGTGGGCAGATGATGGAGAGCTTGTTGTGGGCATCTGTTGACCAGGCAGATGGGGTGACCACTCTAGGGCTGTAAGTTCATGTCCAGCCTCTGCCTCTTGTGGCCTTAAAACTTTGGATCAGTTTTTGAGCCGCAGGGTCCCTGTGAGTTAGGCAGGTGTCATGGTTTGGTTTGGAATGTCCTCCAAAGTCTCCTGCGTCAAATGTCTGGTCCCCATGAGCCCAAAATACACGTTTCCTCGTCTGCATTGTTCTCATTGGGTATTTTGGTCACGGTGATGGAAAAGTGGCTTCAATAGTGGGGAGGATTAAGCAGTGGGGACAAGCCTGCTTTGCAGGGTCTGGGGGCATTTAGTGAGCCAGCCCTGGTGCTGATGGAGTGTGCAGAGACTCTGGCCTCCTCCAGGCGCGGGTGAGCCTCAGCACCCTGCCTGTCACGTCAGAAGGGAGCAAGACAGGCAAGTAAACAAATACTTAAATACGTCACGGACCTCTGATGAGACTTTCCTAGCCCTGGGAACATATTCTGGTAGGGGCAGGGTGAGGAGACCCTCAGCTGCTTGCTGAAACGGTGCAGGGAACGGGCTGTGTTAGCCCAAAGGCGGGGCCCTGTATTTGGAAATTTATATAGGAGCTACTTGTAGAGAGGGTTGGCCGAGGCCGACCCGCATAGGCTCCCGGGGACCCCCCACCCTACAAGGCTCACTGGCAGGAGGAGATGAATTTTTTTTTTTTTTTTTTTGCGGTACTGGGGATTGAACTCAGGGGCATTCTACCTCCGAGCTATACCCCCAGCCCTATTTTTTATTCTTTATTTTGAAACTGAGTCTCACTAAGTTTCGGAGTGCCTCACTAGGTAGCTGAGGCTGGCCGCGAACCCGGATCCTCCGGTCTCAGCCTCCCGAATGCTGGGATTACAAGCGTGCGCCACCACGCCCGGCTCGAGGAGATGAATTTGATGAGAAGTCAAAGTGAAGAAGGCCAGCCTGGTGGACTCTAGCACACGGCATGGAGCCCAGGCGTGGGGACGCTGCTTCTGTGTCCCTGAGCAAAGGAGTGGTGGCAGCTTCGAGGTGCCCTGGAAAACAGAAAGGGACTAGAACCAAGGCGGAAGGAGCAGTGCCAGAGCCCTGCGTTGACCGGGCCAGACCTCCCTCTGGTCATCGTGGAGGCTGACAGTCTCCGGGGCAGAAGCCGTCGGCACGTCCAAGTTCTCGAGCATCTTTCCAGGACTCCAGAGGCCAGCAGAAGGGTGTGGATTCACAGCGGTACAGTCACCGTCATCATCCAGAGGGGGCATGGGAACACCCAAGTCCTGATTGCTCAAATGAATCAAAGATTCCCAGGCTTGCTTGGAAGACCGAAGCAGGAAACCGGATACTATCGTTCCCCCCTTATCTGCGGTTTCACTTTCCCAAGTTTACCTTACCGATGGTGAGCGGAGATCCAAAAACTATTGGAAAGTTCCAGAAGTAAACAACTCATCCGTATGCAGTTGCATGTCAGTCTCGAATATCACGATGAAATCTCCATTCCTTGTCCTGACAAGGAATCCTCCCTTTTTCCTTTGTGTCCATGCTGTATAGGCTACCCACCCGTTAGGCATCTTTGTTAGCAGATTGAATGTCGGAGTATTTCAGCATTGGTTCAAGTAATCTTATCTTACTTATTAATGGCTTTAACGCGCAAGAGTAGTGATTTGGACAATTTTATTACCGTATAGTGTTATAATTGTTCTACGTCATTGTTGATAATCTTTTACTGTGCTTAATTTATAAACCATATCATAGATATGCATGGATAGGGAAAAATAGAGTGTGGATAAGGTTTAGTATGACCCGAGGTTTCAGGTACCCACCGGAGATCATGACACTGTCTCCCTTGGATAGGGGGAACGCGGTGTGTGATCAGACATCTGATCAGCGCCCCCCTTTCTTACCACTATGAGAAGCTTCACCTCCAGTTCCCAGGAAATGAGTCACGGCTGTGAACCCAGTGACATTCGGGCTGGCTAATTCCGTTCTGCTTTAGGGGCACAATTTCATTTCTTCTCTAGCCTTTAATTTCATGGTGACAATCCGCATTTGCGTCTATTTCTAAGGGAGAGTTTTGTAACCCACGTGAGCCAACAGGCATGGCGAGGGCGCCCAGGGGCATCTATCGTGACCACAGGGCTCCACGCTACAGACGCCATGTCTTTGCGACCCGGCCACGAGCCCCCAGCCAGCTCTTCCCCAGGCCTCTGAGTGCCTTCTGACCTTAATCCACCTCTTCGGTGAGATTTATTAATTGCTGTGTTTGAGACTGGCTTTGTGCCAAGAAGTTCAAAGCACCTCCAACCTTAACCCATGAATCCCATTAACCTCCCGTGGGGAGCGGAAGGCACCGGCAGTCCCATGAGGGGGCATGGCTGGGGGTGAGCACCAGAGGGTGTTTGGCCTGGACATCCTCGGTGAGTCCACAGCAGGCCTGGTAAGGAGCTGAGATTCCCAGCTTGGGCGCAGCCAACGCAGGCTCCTTCTTTACAAAATAGCCCTCGTCCGCGTCGCTAACGTTGTCCCCCTCCCCAGCATGGGCAGGTATCAATCTCTAAGTGTCGACAACTCCAGCCCTGTTTGCAGGAAGCTCTGGAGAGAGATACTCTGTCATCGGGGCAGAGGAACACGGCCACTCCCTTCTCTGAGTGTCCTGTACAGAAAACACCCTCCTCCAAAGAAGGGTTTGGCCTTGGAGCAGAGGATGACTCGGTCGCCTGTCCTGGGAGAGCCGCAGCTGTGTGGTCCCCAAGGGGGCTACCTACCAGGTTGGGGGGCTGCTCCCCGGGGCGCTTGGGAGGGGACCCACCACCCGAGGTGGCCGGACAAGGAAAAAACATGTTCTTTCTCCTGCCTGTATGGCCCTTACCCTCAAGATTCTACATTGTTTTTGATTTTCAGCCTAATTCTAGTCCAAGAACTTGGTGAAGCTAGAGATGACTCTTAATTTTTTTTTCCTTTCCTTCTTTTTTTGTAAACAAGTGTGCTTTTCTGGCCAGATGTTTCGTTTTTTCCCGGTCTTCCAGGGCCGCGCCATTGAGCTGTCCGGCTGAAACTGAATAAATCTTTGTTTTACGGCTTCTTTGGTCTTTTACAACCAAGGGCCTCAGGAAGAAACCAGAGCCTTTCATCCTTCTGGCAGTGGCCTTGAATGACCCTGACAAATGCACCATTAGTTAAAAAAAAAAAAAAAAAATCCTAGCGATATTTTTGTGGCCGACCTGAAAACACAGTAGCAAAATCCCAGAGCTTATGACTGGGGTGGACTGGGACAGTTAATCATGCCCCAGATGGGAAGACCAGACCCAGCACGTCCCAGCAGGCCACTGCTAAAACCCAGGGCATCTTTCTTTAATAGGGTATCTTGCAAGATTAGGTGCCACTTCGCAGTGACCAAGACAGCAGTGGCCCCCTCTGTGCAGCCGGATACCCCATGTAGAATCTGAGGCCCGTGGGAGTTTGTGGACCGGTTCTGCCTGGAAGGGCGCTGGGGTGGAGGGCACCCCGGCAGAGGGGCGAGGACCCAGGACCGGCGAGATGTTTGGCAGAGCCGGGAAGCGCAGACTTACTCCCGACCTTTTTTTTTTTTTTGCTTGTGATCGGAGCCTGGCAGAAGGACAGCCTTATAAACTGTTGAGTGATACAGCTGCGGCCAACTTCGGAGGACTCCGAGTGCTAGGGAGAGCCGGGCTGATTTCTTGGACAGGTTTTCACGTCCCGGGAGGGAGAACAGTTATTGCTCAATCTCGAAAGCTGGGTTTCAGGCCCCTGGTGTCATCTTGGACCACAGGGCTGGCCTCCCCGTGTGGCCCCAGGCCTGAGTCATGGTGGCCGCGGCCTGGCCCTAGCTCTGGACGTCTTAGGACTTCCTGCATTACACACTCTTCTCTTATTCTCTTCTCTCTGGGGCCGTCACCTTCCGGCTGCCCCACCCCCTTACTCTATGTCTTCTCAGTCACCGCCATCCCTGTTCCAGCGCCGTCACCCAGGTCCGTCCACAGCCTCCTAACGTCCCTCTTGGCTCCCATCACTGCAGTTCATCTGTCTGTCCATGGCTCTGAAAGTTGCCCCTGAACTCATCCCTGATCGCGGCACTCCACATTCTTCAATGGCTCCCTCTTACCGCCGGCACGAAGTCCAACCACCTTTGCCGACTGGTTCAGGCTCTTTGCCGTGTGGCCTGAACTTGCCTCCCCAGGCAAGAACTCTGCATCGTCTGCCCGGTGTGCTGGCCACACTGGACGGAAGCGTTGGCCATCCCCGAGCCTGTCTTACCTCTGGTGGCTAAGGATTTACTTCCCACTGCCCCGTCTTGGCCCACAAATGATTGAGACTGGCGTACCAAATACATACACACACACACACACACACACACACACACACACACACACACGCCAAGAATGCACAAAGAAAGCCAGGCCTGGGGAGGCAGAGGGTGCCGTGCTGAGCTGAGGAAGAACTTCAGCACAGGCAGAAGTGTTGACCGGCCCTCATAGCTGCCAGGGCTGTGCCCTCAGCCCCCAACGCAGAGGGAAGACTGTCTCCATTCACAGGATGGTCATGGAGCTGCTGCTTCTTATTCTGCCTCAATACTGAGAGTTCTCCTTGAAGCTAGTGGCTGAGAACGCTGAGTGGACACTAGCCAGCCAAACCACCATCCCAGTGACACCTGGCAGGCCACTCGGGACTGCAGAGGTGCGGGTGGGTACCTAAACTCATGCGTCGTATCACAGAAGATAGCTGGGGTTCTCTGTATAGACAAAGCATTCCCAGAGCACCAAAGAATGTGGCAGGTGTTAGGTAGGGGGCGAAAGACCTTCGTCTGGGGTCTGGGGATGGCAGAAGGTGCAAAAGCAGGCCCAGAGAAAGCCCTGGGGAGCACTCACCAGAGGCATGACCCTTTGGGTTTCTTTAAAAATGGATATCTTTAATCTTTATTTCCTCTTTTCCTTTTTTTTTAATAAAAAAATTCCATTGTGAAGCAGATGGAATTTATAACCAAACATAGAAATTTTAAAAAATAGAGTAACTGCCTCTATAAAACAAGAGCGTAAAGCAGAAGTGAACCGCAGGGAAAATATGGCAAGAGAGAAGGAAAGGAGGCAGGCATGAATGAACAGAACTCAGGGAGATGTGGAAGAGAAAAATGCAGACATTTGCAGATGTGAAGAACCTCTTGAAAGTGCACAGAGAAGAGCAGACACCGCCGAGAACGTAGCAAGGCACCCGGAAGACAGGATTGAGGGGAGACCGAGCAAAAGTAATGGGAACAAAGACCTTTAAAAGGACTTGCACATGGGAAGGTAGTAAAAGAGATCACACATATTTGTACCTAGTGAGTCTGAAGAAGGAAAGAATTAAGATCATAAAAAATTTAGTTAAAATAAAAATTTAAGAAACATTTCTGGAGATTAAAAAGACTTACATCTACAGATCGAAAGAGAATATTGTGTCCCAGAAGAAATGTGTACCATGGTCATCACTAAGGCTTTCCTGATAAAGTTACCAAAACCTGATCTCTGTGCCCTGGTTCTGTTTTTTATCTTTGAAATTTGGCTTGAGGCCGCTTCCCAAAGAGAGGAGCATGCCTAGGCCGTGCTCAGGAAAGTTGTTTTATACCTAGCCAAACTGACTTGCAGATATACCAATATGCAAGAACACGGAAAATATGGTTAGCATGAGTTTTTTTTTTTTTCTTTTCTTTTCTTTTCTTTTTTGGTACTGGAGATTGAACCCAGGGGAATTCTACCTCCAAGCTACACTCCCACCCCTTTTTATTTTGAAACAAGGTCTCACTAAGTTGCTGAGGGCCTCACAAAATTGCTTGGTTGCCCTTGGACCTGCGATCCTTCTATCTCAGACTCTCAAGTACTGGGGTTACAGGAATATGCCATCACTCCTAGCTTAGTATGAGATGAATCTTTCTTGAAGAAACTACTAGAGATTTTTAGCTGGCTCAAGAATAAAAGAGAAAAAAAAATGTATTACTGATTATCCCTGACTAGAGTTAGCAAAACCTGATCCCTATGCCCTGATTCCTTTTTTTTGCCTTTGAAATTTGGCTTGAGGCTGAAGTTTTACTCAGCTACAAAGAAGAACTACGTTATGTCATTTGTAGGAAAATGGATGGAACCTGAGAACATTATGCTCAGTCAAATCAGCCAGTCTCGGAAAGTCAAGGGTTATATATTTTCTCTCATAAGTGGAAGATAGAGAGAAAATTGAAAAGATAATGGACTTCAGATAAAAGAGGAGAGGCAGCACTAGAATAGTGGAAGGGAGGAGGGAGAAAGGAAGGGGAAAAAGAAGGCTCGAGGAAGGAAACAGATTAAATAATGCTATGTCCATATATTACTACTAATTTCACTAACATGTATGGGGCGGGGGAGCAGGGTGGGATTCGGAGGGAAAAACTCCACGTGATAGGTGTATATGTCAGTGTACCACTCTTTGGTTGTTTTTTTCTTCTTTGTTTTTGTTTTGTTTTTTTTTTTTTTTACTTGAGGATACATTTTTATTTAATTTACTTTTTATTGGTGCATTGTAATCATACATCTTTGTGAGGTACAAGCTGGTAGAGGCATACATGCATACGCGTCTCATTTTACCCTTCCCCAATTCCCACCCCATTCCCTCCCCACTCTCCCCTTCTCCTGTTTGGTTTAGTGACTAACTCTAATATGTTTGTGAAAGTGAATGTATGATTTTGAATCTCAGTATGTTGTATAATTACAATGCACCAAAAATATTTAGAAAAAAAGAATAAAGCTGGATGGGGTGGTGCATGCCTCTAATTCCAGTACTTGAGAGACTAAGACGGGAGGATCATAGGTTCAAGGCCAGCCTTGGCAACTTAGTGAGATGCTCAGCAACTTAAGAAGACCCTGTTTCAAAGTAAAAAATAAAATAGTGCTAGGAGTATAGCTTGGAGGTAGAATACCTCTGGGCTCAACCCCCAGTATAATAAATGAATAAGCAAATGGAATGAAAAAGAAAAATCAGCTCTGTGCATTGGGATCTGTTCAAGTCTAGGGTTAAGACATGAGGTGTTGGAAATGTAGGGACAGTAAGGGCGAGGGGTGAAAGAGAACGCTGGGGCAGCGCCCTTGGGGTAGGAGAGCTGGTTCTGAAACTCACATAGAGCCAAGGCAGGACTGGGCATAGACGTCAACCACCAGCAACGGGGGCGAAGGCAGCCGGTGATGCCCGTGCGGACCCAGGTCTGTGGCATCCTGTCCCGCTAGCTGTGACTTCTCAGTGACGTCTCTGCTGAGGGTGGGGTGCCGGGGCTTGAAGGAGCAAGGGAAGAGAGGACACAATGGCTTCGGGGAGTGGAGTCCAATTTAATTTGGTTTCTCCAATGAGTGCATTATTTCCAAAGTTAGTTCTTCCGTTAGTTCTCTTTGCAGGTTTTCATATCTGCCTGCTTGTTTCTTATTAGAGGCTCTTGTTGTGCTTAATTTTGGAAGTCCGTCCTTATTTTCTTGATGCATGTCTTTTGTGGCTATCAGATATATGTATATTGGGGAAGGGGTACTGGGGATTGACCTCAGGGGCATTCTACCACTGAACTATACCCCCAGCTCTTTTGACTTTGAAAGGGGGTCTCACTAAATTGCTGAGGCTGGCCTCAAACCTGTGATCCTCCTGTCTCAGCCTCCCAAGTACTGGGATTACAGGCTTGTGCCACTGTGCCTGGCTATTTTTTTCCTTGTTATATAATTTTAATGCAAACATTCAATAAGGCATCTTTCCCATTGCACTCAAAGATTTCATCTTTTTCTGCCTCTGTGGGCGTAGATGGCTGTACTCCATTCTGTCTTCTTTGGACCGCGGTAGAATTCCAGAGTCTCCGGCAGCTTTTGTACTTCAAGAAGTAACTGGAACACCTTTCCCTGTCATAGTTATTTTCATCCATGCATCTGGTGCAAGCATCAGATTCTAACAAACAAGGATCGGTGTCAGGGTCTCTGAGCTGCCCGGTCACCGCAGGTATCCTAAATCTTACTGGAGCCACTGTTTTGCCAGTGTGCAGGCTGTCTCCGGCTCCAAACACATCAGTGGCAGAGACAGTGCTGTGTTGACACAGGACTCGAGGGCTGCCCCCTCGTCTTCCTGGCTGGTTCTGGCTTCAGCTCATGCTAGTCTCCTTTTTACCGGTATTATCCGAGGAAATGCCACAGGGGTGGGGTTAGTGTGTAAAACGTCACTCGCTCCCTGGGAGTCCAAAGCAGACCCCCTCCCACTTTTTTTTGTACATCCCGAATCTGGTTGTGTGTCAGAGTCTGAATCTTCTAGCGGTGAAAGGGGAAACTTGCGTTTTCTCTTTATTTCTTTGGTACCCCTTGAAACTTGTACCACACCTCTCCTCACTTGCCCTATAGAGGTAAACAAGTATAAACAAACTATGCAGAAAGGCATCCTATAACAGTCGGACCCTGTTTTAGTTAACTTCTTTTGTTACTGGGACCACAATACCTAGAATGACTTAAAGGTCGAAAGGCCCATTTGGGCTCACGGTTCTGAGGTTCAGTCCAGGGAGGGCCAGCTCCAAGGCAGAAATATCATGGCAGCAGGACGTGGCAGAGAAAAAGCTGCTCAGAGCAGCCTAAAGCAGAGTGAAAAGAGAAAGGATGGGGACAGATAGTCTCCAAGGCCACCCCCCCCCCCGTGTGACCTCCCCCGTCAAGCCACTCCCTACCTGCCTGCAGTTACCACGAGCCAGTCCATTCAAATGACTAGGCCATCAGTGGGTTTGTTGACGGGTGAGGCTGGGGCCCAGATCCCGTCATTTCAGCTCTGATCATTTCTGCATCGTCAACACCTGAGCTTTCCAGGAGGCCCTTTCATACCTGAACTGTACCATTCACGTTAGTCAGTCAATAAACCCGGTGCTGAGTTAGGCTTCAGCTCTGAGGCTGGGCCGCCGCGGCTGGGGGTTTCCTCCTGTCAGCCCTCCTGTCCGGCACTCTGCACTTTTTTCCCCCTCATCTGCGTGCTCCTTTGGGTCCAGGCCTTACTCATACTGGCTGCTTTTTCTAGAACAGAGCTTGTCTGCTCCCTGCCTGGAAACAGCGTTCACCCCTTTGCTCAGCTCACCTCCTCCTGAAACCCTCCCCGGCCACCCCCACTGCCCCTCCGAGCGCCTCCAGCTCCGCCTGTCCCTCCTCCTCTGTCCCCTCTTTCTCCCAGGAGCTCCGGAGGCCGGGCTGTGTCTCTTCTCCTCCCTCACCATCCCCACTGAGCGCAAGACCTTCCGACGCCCGTTTCGTCGACATGAATGAATCCAGGGTAACTAGCTCCTTTTCCTGTTTCACCCACGAATCGCACCTTCTGCAGTAGCAGTCTGCTTACAAAGAGAAGCACAGAATCCACAGCACCCTGCCTTCTGGGTTCTGGCGTTGGGAAGGCCGGTGGCCAGCGGTGTGGGCTGAGTCCCCCGAGGCTCCCTGCGACCACGCTGTCCTGGGGGCTACTGTGAACGTGGAGGGGAGGGAGGAATTGGGGTTGCTGGGGGCAGGACAGGCAGAGCCGCCGTGCGCCTCTCGGGAAGACACGGAGGGCCTGTCCAGGGGGAGAGGTGCTGCACGAGTCCCTTGTCTGCTGGAAAGCTGGAGTCTGAGTCTTTATGGGCTTGCCTTGACGTCCTGGAAGCAAGTGAGAGACTCTTCCTGTTGCACCTGATCATCCCCACCTCTGCTTGCCTGTCTCTACTGCCACGACAATTGGCCTTGGCCTCGTCCCTGCCGCGTCCTCTCGGGGGTCCTGGGAAGGTCAAGGGTCCCAATGCGGTCCTGAGCTACAGGGAGGAAGCTGCAGCCCCGTGCTGGGACTCCCTTCTCTGCCCCCCCTGCTTTCTGGGTGGCAGGAGGGCTGGGTGTGGGCTCGCTTCCTGGCTTCCTAGAATCTAGCTCCTTCGGCATCTTCTGGGGGAAATCCCGACCTGCCGTTGTTTGAGGCTCGCCCCACACCCGAGCTTGCCATGTACCCACCAGGCACATTTCTGGGACCAGGCATTGTTCTGTGGGCTGAGTCTTTGACACCCAGCAGCCCACAGTGTCCCAGGACTGACCCACAGGGGACGGGTCACTTCATCTTAGACCAAGCTAATGACCAAGATCATGGGTGCGGGCATGTGGGAGTCGCTGACCCAGGGGTGGACCAAGGAAGGTGTTCAGGAGGAGGTAATTCCAAGTCGAGTTTCTGCAAATCAGTAGCAGTCAGCTAGGCAAACACAGGTGGCGAGCAGGGGCAGAAGGAGCCTTTGTATTCCTCCAAAGAGTAGGCAAGGCCTGGTTCTCGAAGACCCTCAAATGTGCCAAGCTGGCCCCAGGAACAAGCCTAAAACCCTGTGTTTGGGCTTGGGGACTATGTTTAATCTGCAAAATGGGCATAGCATCGCCTGGTTAACAGGGGTACATATTTTAAAATTTGTTTTGTAGCTTTATTGAGGTATGATCGACTCACAAGTTGTGTTTATTTAAAGTACACAGCTAAGCTGGGTGCAGTAGTGCACGCCTCTAATCTTAGTACTTGGGAGGCTGAGACAAGAGGATTGCAGGTTGAGGCCAGCCTCAACAATTTAGTGAGACCTTGTTTTGAAGAAATAAAAAATAAAAAGGGCTGAGGGGATAGCTCAGAGATAGAATGCTCTTGGTTTCAATGCTTAGTGCCCGCATCCTCCAGAAACGTCACAAGTGGATACATTTTGACACCTGTCCCCAGGATCACAATGAACATGGCTGTTACTTCCTAAAGCCTCCTAGAGCACCTCTAAGGTCCACCCCTCCCGCTCCCCACACTCGGACCCTGAAATGCTTCCCTTCATTATAAATTAGCTTGCGTTTTCCAAAACTGTAAGTAAGAGGAGTCATACAGCAAATATTTTTTTTTTGTCTGCCTTCTTTCTCACTGTGTAATTATTTTGAGATTCTTCTGTGGTAGTGTGGGTCCTTCCTTTTTTAGTGGTAAGTAGTATTCCACCGAGTGGCTCTACAGCCATTTGTTTCTCCATTCACCATGGATAGACATTTCCTGATTCCAGATTTTGACTATTACAGACAAAACTGCCAGGGACATTGGTGACCAAGTTTTTGTATCGACGAAGGCTTTCATCTCCTGCAGAAATGCCTAGAAAGGGACTGACTGTGTCATAGGATAGGTGTATGTTTAACTTTCTAAGGAACTACCCCACTGCTTTTCCAAAGTGGACTGTTCATTTTAGGGTCGCGCCAGCAGCGCGTGGCACTTCCGGAATCTGCGCGCCCTCACCACACTTGACACCACACGGCCTGTTCCCTTCAGCCGTTTCAGCAGGCATGGCCGGCAAGCGTTCTTCACACACTCTGCGCTCGAGTCCACTGGGTACGTGTTTTACAGACGTTTTTCTCCTGTCCTTGGCCTAGTTTTTAATTTCCATCAGGGTCTCCTTGTGTGTCTGTAAAGAGTGAAAATTGTCTATTTGGATATACTCTGTTTTTTTCTTTTAGATCTCCTGCTTTATATGGTACTTCAGAGATCTTTGCTGAATATAAGATCCATAGGATTTCCCCTTAAGTTTTCTTCCAGAAGTTTAGAGTTTTAGCCTTTATAGTTAGGGCGATAGCCCATTGTAATATTTAATATAGGTCATCCGAATTAAGGTCATTTTTTTTTTTTTACTTTTGCTTTTTTACTGCATTACCTTTAAGTTTTTACTCAATTTTCCCAGCATCATTTACCAAAAGGATGATTTCCTCACTGGTTTAGTTTGAATTTTTGTTGAAAAGCAATTTGTCATATGTGTCTGGGTCTGGGTCCATTTTGGCCCCTTTATTCTGATGCACTGACCTGTATGTCTGTCCTTCGGTCAGTACCATGCTGTCTTGATTACTGTAGCTTTGTAATATGTCTTGAAATCAGACATTTTCAGTTCTCTTTCAAATTTCATTATTGTGTGACTCTTCCAGGTGCTTTGTATTTATTATCAATATATGTTCTTAAACCTGCCAATCAATATTTATAACAAACCTACAGAGATTTTTTGATTGGAATGGTACTGGATCTGTCCATTAATTTTTGGAGAACTGAGGTCTCAAGAACACTGAATGAATCCCCAGTATGGGAGGCTGAAACAAGAGGATCACAGGTTCAAGGCCAGCCTCAGCAACTTAGTGAATGGCTGTTTCAAAATAAATATAAGAAAAGAGCTAGGGGTGTAGTACCAAAAAAAAAAAAAAAAAAAAAAAGAGAGAGAAAAATAAATGAACATTGAATCGTCTGATCTGCGAACATAGCTCATCTCTCCACAGTTTTGCTCTCTTAGTGTTGTTTGCACATCTTTTAACACCAAATCAGTGTGGAGATTCCTCAGAAAACTGGGAATGGATCCACCATACAATCCAGCTATACCACTTCTGGGTATCTTTCCAAAGGGACTGAAATCAGATTCCAGTGATACACGCATATCCATGTTTATAGCGGCACAATTCACAGTCGCCAAATCATAGAACCACCCCAGGGGTCCATCAGCAGATGAATGGATTCTGAAACTGTGGGCTGTACACACCATGGAATTCCACTCGGCAATAACGAAGATTAGAGTCATGTCACTTGCAGGAAAATGAAAGGACCTGGAGAACATCAGGTTGAGGGAGATTAGCCAGTCACGGAAAGGGAAGGGTCGTATGTCTTCTCTCATATGCAGAAGCTAGGGACTTCAGATATTGGAGGAGAAACCCCAGTGGAGCCAGGGAGGGGGTTTTGGGGGAAGATGGGGTTGGGGGGGTGATCAATGAAGGAACACTGCCACTGAAGTGATGTACATATGTGAAATTACCAGTGCCATCTCAGTGTCATGTATGGGGAAGAAAGCCAGGGACAGCTCACCAAGGGCTGTGTGCCTGTTTGTCCCTATCACTGAACTACATTATGATGTGAGATTATAATGCAATATATACAACATATATAATGCAATATATATAATGCAATATATACAATATATATATAACACACATGCACACACACAAATGATGCAAAAAATTAACACAAGCCAGATGTGGTGGTGCATGCTTGTAATCCCAGCATTTGGGAGGCTGAGACCAGAGGATCCGGGTTCGCGGCCAGCCTCAGCTACCTAGTGAGGCAC
This sequence comes from Graphiurus murinus, assembly GCA_004027655.1. Taxonomy (NCBI): domain Eukaryota; kingdom Metazoa; phylum Chordata; class Mammalia; order Rodentia; family Gliridae; genus Graphiurus; species Graphiurus murinus. Next base: position 5,214 of record PVLC010031791.1, on the reverse strand, counting down.
TCTGCAACTTAGTGAGACTCGGTTTCAAAATAAAGAATAAAAACTAGGGCTGAGGGTATAGCTCGGAGGTAGAATGCCTCTGAGTTCAATCCCCAGGATGGCAAAAATAAATAAATAAATAAATAAATAAATAAATAAATAAATAAATAAATAAAATAGGGCTGGGGAGCCGGGCGTGGTGGCGCACGCTTGTAATCCCAGCATTCGGGAGGCTGAGACTGGAGAATCTGGGTTCACGGCCAGCCTCAGCTATCTAGTGAGACCCAGTTTCAAAATAAAGAATGAAAAATAGGGCTGGGGGTAGAGCTCGGAGGTAGAATGCCCCTGAGTTCAATCCCCAGGACGGCAAAAAAAAATTAAAAATAAATAAATAAATAAATAAATAAATAAATAAATAAAAATAGGGCTGGGGTGTAGCTCAGAGGTAGAATGCCCCTGGATTCCATTCCCAGTACTGCAATAAATAAATAAATAAATAAATAAATAAATAAATAAATAAATAAATAACTAAATAAATACAAATATTTTATCTCTTTTTGATAATGTTGTCCATAAAGTTTCCGTTTCCTTTTGTTGATGTGCTGATACACAGCAGTGCAGCAGATCTTACTGAGCTGTTATCTTGCAGATGGGTGAGCTCACTTGTTGCTGTTGGGCTCTTCCGGGGCGCACTCCTGGGGACTGTCGGTGTAGACAGTCGGGTCCTGCCGTTATGTCACAAGCCAGCATGGCAGCTCACTGCCGGGTTTTAAATCTCTTTATTTTTAATTTTTTTTTTCTCTGCCATCTCTCATTAGCTAAGCCTCTCATCCTAGACCTACGGAAAGCATTTAGTCATCTGACATTAGATGTGGAGTTAGTTGTAGATTTTTATTTTCTTATTTTTATAGACGCCCCTCATCCAGACAGACCTCTCGTTTTTTGAGATCTATCTGGCTGGAGGTCTATCAGTTTGATTCCTCTTTTCAAACACCTGGGTTTTGTTTTCACTGATCTCTATTATTTTTCCCTATCTCATGATTTGTTATTTTCATGCCTTTTGCCTTTTGATTAACTTCAGATTCCCTCCTCTTTTTCTCCTTTCTCAAGGTGGAAGCAAACGTCATTGCTCCGAGAGTTCTGTTATTTTCTAATTAGGTGCTTGGCGCTGCAAAGTTTACGGCGGGCAGGATGTGAGCTGGTTTTCACGCCCTTTCACCCGTCATGTTCTTATTTTCATTCATTTCCAAATACATTCTTGCATTGTGGCTGATGCTATGACCCATGAAATAGTCAGAGTTTATTGAATTTCCAAATATCTGGGGATTTTCCTTTTCAGTATTTCTCAGGCATTGATTTCTAATTTACGATCGTGCTCAGAACACAGGCCTTTGATCATTTGAATTCTTGTAAATACGTCAATTTATTCGCTCCAGAACAAGACTTAACTTCATAATGCATGTATGCACTTGAAAAAAATGTGTGTATTCTGTTGTCGTTAGGCAGGATATTATAAAAATCTCAAACCAGGTCAAACTGACCTAAACTTCTATATCCTTACTGATTTTCTGTCTATTGGAGCCATCAATAATTAAGAGAGCTCTCTGAAATCTCCAACTTTAGTATGGACTAGCTGACTTCGATTTCAATTTCTTTTCTTATCCCTGTCAGCTTCTGTCTCAAACACCTTGAAGCTCTTTTATGAGAGGCATGAATATTTAGGGAGACATGTCTTCTTGATGAATCGACCCCTTTATCTTTGTTAAATGATTCTCTTAATCCTTATTAATGTCTTTGCTCTGAAATCCACTCTGTCTGATATTAACCAACTTTGCCTGACTACCGTCAGTAGGATGGATGTTTTCCGTCCTCGTATTCTTAATTTATCTAAGCCTTTTTTTAAAAAAAAAATTATAATAAAGTGGATTTGTTTTAGGCAACACGTGGTATGCTCTTGTTATTTAATATGACAACCTCTGTCTTTCATTTGAGGTGCTTAGAGCATTTCTGTTTAGTGGGATTGTTGGTATAATTAACTTTATTTGTAGCATTTTGCTATTCGTTTTCCATTTGTCTCACGTACTCTTTGTTCCCTTTTCCTGACTTCTTTTGAATAAATTGAATGACTTTTGTTACCTCAATTTATATCCTCTGTTGGCTTTTTAAAAACGGAGGTAGCTTTTGAGCATTTAGTGCACATCATAAATGTGTCGCTGTTTACCTTGAAGGAATATTAGACTTTTGCAGTCTTATGGAGTAACAATCTTATGCGGTATGATTCCATTTTACCCTTTCTCAGTCTTTTTGCTACGTCGCCATGACTATTGTTTCTCTATATATTTTCAACCCATGATATATTGCTATTAAGTTGACTTGAAATAGTTATCTTTTAAAGTGTGTGTGTGTATGTGTGTGTGTGTGTGTGTGTGTGTGTGTGCTCGTGTGCGTGCGCGTAAGGGGTACTAGGGACTGCACCCAGGTGCATTCTACTCCTGAGCTATACCCTTAGCCCTACTTTATTTTTTTATTTTGAAACAAGGTCTTGCTAAGTTGCCGAAGGACCTCGCTAAATTGCTGAGGCTAACCTCAAACTAGTAATCCTCCTGTCTCAGCCTCCCAAGTACTGGAATTACAGGCGTACTCACACCTGGCTAAGGGATTTTTTTTTTTTTTTTATGTAAGAGAAAATGTCTTTCTTATTTACTCAACATTTACAATTTCTCATGTTCTTTCTCTGTGTAAATCTGGCTTTTTGCCTGTTATTTGTCTTTTACTCAAAGGACTTATCATTTCTTGCCATGAAGGTCTGCTGCTGGTGAATTTCTTCAGCTTTTGTTTGTCAGGAAAGTCTCCTCTTGCCTTTCTTTTGGAAGTCTATTTTTCGTGGGTAAACGCTGCTGGGCTCTGAGCTGCTCGACTATTTTGGGGCGCATATTGTCTCCTGTGAGAAGTTGTCTGTCCTTCCTTTTCTTCCTCGGCACAGCGTGTACTTCTGCCGCCCCGGTGGTGGCTGCTTTTATTTAAAGTTTCTCTCTATCCCTGGTTCTGGGCAAGTTTCTTATGATGTCCCTTGGCGCTGGGCTTTTTTATACCTCTTGTGTGGGGACGTCTCCTATCTGTGGGTTTACGGTTCTCATTAAACCTGGAAGCTTTTCCACCCTAATCTCTTCCCGATGTTCTGGTCCTCCTCTGCGTCTCCTTTACAGGCTCTCCGTGCACACGGGCTGGGCTGTTCGGGGTTGTCCTGTGTCTCGGGGACGCTCTCTTTGGTCCCCTCATCTCATCACCCTCTGTGTTCTTTTTTTTTTTTTTTTTTCGGTACTAGGGATTGAACTCAGGGGCATTCTACCTCCGAGCTATACCCCCAGCCCTATTTTTTATTCTTTATTTTGAAACCGGTTCTCACTAAGTTGTGGAGTGCCTCACTAGGTAGCTGAGGCTGGCCTTGAACCCGGATCCTCCGGTCTCGGCCTCCCGAATGCTGGGATTACAAGCGTGCACCACCACGCCCGGCTACCCTCTGTGTTCTTTTGGATGGTCTCTATTGCCGTGCCTGTGAGTCCTTTCCATCCTGCTCTGTAGTTAAGTCTGCTATTAACCCCAGACTTAAAAACAACAACAACAAAACCCCCCAAAACTCTCTACCAGCGGAACTTGTGCTTTTTATATCGTCTCCATCTCTTTTCAACAATTGTAGGTTCTCCTCGCCCTTCTTAACCTACAAAATGTAATTATAATGACTTTAACATCTTGGTCTACCAGCTCTGTCATCTGTGTCATTCCCGGGTCTGTTTCTACTGATTGGTATTTCTTCCCTGATTATGGGTCCTATTTTCCAATTACTTTGCATTCCTAATATGCTTTTAAATTGGATGCCGGTACCTCGAGATCTATGTTGCAGGGTGCTACATGGCTTCGTATTCCTGTGCCTGTTCCTGAGCTGAAGTCCTGGAAGGCGTTATGTTACCCGGAAACAGCTTGACCTTTCTGAGGCTCAGGTTTTTTTTTTTTTTTTTTTTTTTTTGCGGTACTGGGGATTGAACTCAGGGGCATTCTACCTCCGAGCTATACCCCCAGCCCTATTTTTTTTTTTTTTATTCTTTATTTTGAAACCGGATCTCACTAGGTTGCGGAGTGCCTTACTAGGTAGCTGAAGCTGGCTGCGAACCCGGATCCTCCTGTCTCAGCCTCCCGAATGCTGGGATTACAAGCATGTGCCACCACGCCCGGCTGAGGCTCAGTTTTAAGCAGTGTTGGGTGGGACTTGAATGACCATCAGCATAGAGGCCATTTTGTTTCACCCTTTTTTATTTACTTATTTATTTGGGGGTCCTGAGAATTGAATCCAGGGGCATTGTACCTCTGAGCTACGTCCCCATTCCTTTTTATTTTTGAAACAGGGTCTCACTAAGTTGCTGAGGGTCTCACTGAGTTACCAAAGCTGGCCTCCAACCGTGATCCTCCTGTCTCAGCGTCCCCCACCTTGTTTCACTCGGGAGGCACTCACTGGCCCCCGAGAACTCCCCGATGCTGTGGGTCTTGCCAGGTTTCTCTACCTGGCCCCAGTCCTCAGTGAGCTCCAACGAGCATTCTGCCTGTCCCTTCCTGGAGGGTGCGTCCTGGGCGCAATTGCCTGTGGGCAGGTAGATTTGTAACTCCGTCCCCTCCTCTTAGGAAAGATCCAGGCCCACTTGAGCGGCTCCTGTTGGCAATGCAGCCTGGAAACTACGTGTGTGGGAGGCTGGGGCGGCCATGGGGCTCGCTCATTCGGTTCCTGCCTCTCGGGCATCCCTCGTGCTGTGCTGCCTGCTTTCCACATCCAAAAATTGTTGACTCGTCTTTTGTTCCTTGAGTTGTTTTGTCTGGTTGTTGGGTTGTGGAATGGGATAATAAATCTAGTTCCTGTGCATCATGGTCAGAAGCAGAAATTTGACATATGTGGTTTTCATTAACTATAGAGAGTATAAATGCCACCGGCTTAACCCTTTTGAGTGTACAGTTCAGTGGCGTTAAGTACATCCATCGCCACCGCCCACTCCACACCTTTTTATCTCCCCCAAACGAAACTGTGTCTTCCTTGAACAACAACTCCACTTTCTCCCTCCCACCCAGCCCCTGGTAAACCACCGCTCTACCTTGCGTCTCCATGAAGTTTGGAATCATACGGCATTTGTCTTTTTGTGTCTAACTTATTTTACTTAGCGATCTGTCCTTCAGGTTTACCCTGTTGTACTA
>PVLC010031789.1:0-18569 GCA_004027655.1 Graphiurus murinus | reverse complement strand
ATTTAAGATGTTGAATATCTAAATAATAGTCAAAATTAACAAAAGTTATATTGGCAATTTCAAGCCTACTCATATTGGATAGTAGCTTATATTTAGATTTTTTAATTAAACTGAAAACTTAATGCAAATTTATCTTATTTTAAAAATCATTTAAGCTTTTAAAACATCTTCAAAACTTTCATGATAATATTATTTTTAATGGAAATACAATCTCTAAAACTACACTCCCAGGTTCCAATTTCTGGCTTAGTGAGTTACTCTGTTCCCTTGGATAAGTGATTTACCTCTGTGCCCATTTCCCTACTTGTAGAATGGAAGAAATAGTGTCCAAATAATGGAGCTACAGCAAGAAGGGTTTGATATATGTAAAGCTCATAGAACAGGGTGTGGTGTGTAGTAAGTGCTCAATGAACATTGACACATATGACTAGTTTTATCCAGGGTTATCAAAATCATCAAAATGGGGGAAATAGCCAGGTGTGATGACACATGCTTGTAATCCTAGTACTTGAGAGGCTGGAACAGGAAGATTACAGGTTCAAGAACAGCATTAGCAAGTTGGTAAGGCTCTTAGCAACTTAGTGAGACCCTGTTTCCAAATAAAAATAAAATAGGGATGGAGGTATAGCCTAGAAGTAGAAGTCCCCTGAGTTCCAACCCCAGTACCACAAAAATACATAAATGAATAATAAATAAAATGGGAGATTCACTAAATAATTGAGCAGTGAATAGTCCAAAAAGTGTGGCACAGTCACCACTCAGTGTGTACCCTCAGCAGGTTCTAAGTAGAACTGTTCTTAGATTCTTTCCCTAGATAGTTGTCCTAAAAACCTCAAACAACCCAAATAGTCAACAAATGTGAACAACAACAATGAAAATCCCCCATATATACCTCTATCCACAAAAAGAGAAATTCCACAGGTTCCTCAAACGGAGTAGTAATGGAAGCCAGTACAAAAAAAAAAAAAAAAAAAAAAAAAAAAAAAAAAAAAAAAACCACACACACACACAGAAAGCCTTCTATTTTAACTCTACTGCTTGAATGTTTAAAGCAAATTAGACTCAAGCCACTGCAAAAAGTCCAATAATGAAGGCCAAGACATCTAAACAGTGGTAAATTATGATCATAACTCAATAGTCAGTGAAATGTTGAAAAACATTTGAGGTAAAATATTAAGTAGTCTGCCCCAGATGTGGTGATGTAGGACTGTAATCTCATATTTGGGAGACTGAGACAAGAAGATCACAGGTTCAAGACCAGTCTCAGCAACTTAGAAAGACCCTCAGCCACTTGGTAAAACCCTGTTTCAAAATAAAAATAAAGTAGGACTTAGGATATAGCGCAGGGGTAGAAAATCACTGAGTTCAACCTCCAGTACTACTATCCTCCAAAAACACTAAGTAGTAATTATATACAAAATACCAACATGCAAAGCAAAAACTGTATTAATAGAATAGGGAGAAATGTATTGAAAAGGGCTTATTAAAGCATTACAAAATTAAGTGTCAATCATAGGAACAGACATTGCTAACTGGTATGTTCATCTTTAGCTTAATGTGATTTATAGCAGTAAAAGAAAACAAAAAATTATTTCTTAGTTTATTAGATTTTATGATAAGCTAATATTTCTCTTAAAAAGTGAAACATATACAACATTTTTTACAACATATATTACAACACTTTAGGTGGATTTTTAAAAACTGAAATTAGAAAGGCTATACAGATGTAATTTTTTACTGAAAACTAAAACAAAACCAAACAAAAAATGGGTCCAAGCCAGCTGGTACTGGCAGTTTGATAGTTCCAGTTGGAAGATATTTAAGCAATCATGGCTCTCTCCACAACAGCCTCACTACTTCCCCTCCTCCCTCACCTCTCCCTCACCCCCATAGGCTGCTAATAATTGTTATGGGAATTTCAGCAGTAAAATAAAAAGCATTATAACTCCCATTAGTCCAGAGTTAACTTTATTCTATATTAAAAACTTCTGAATTAGCTAGGCATAGTGACCCATGAATGTAATCCCAGTACTCCAGAGGCTGAGACAGGAGAATTGTAAGTTCAAGACCAGCCTCAGAAACTTATAGAGACCCCCAGCAACTTAAAAAAATGAAAATGGTTGGGGATGTAGCTCAGAGGTAGAGTACCCCTGTGTCCAGTTTCCAGAACAACAACAACAAAAAGCTTCTGAAATATAACTGAGTCTGGGTAACATGGGGCAATTTTGTTAAAGATTCTTTTCACCCATAACAATTTGTTAAAATTATCTACAACAATAGTGTATCCAATGTAATACTGCCTTCTAAGATCTTATGGGAATCTAACTTTTTGTTGTTGTTATCTTGCTGCATTTGGTCCTCACTGCAGTCCTTTAGGAATGCATATCCTGCTATTTTATTGGTGATAATAATGAGGCTCAGAGAGTCATTTTCCCAAAGGTGCCAAGTTTACAAGTGGTGAATCTGGAATTTTCTTGTTCAGCTCTTTCCACTACTTGATGGAATCAGAGTGAAAATTAAAATAAAATTTAACCTAAAACCACTTCACAAGAAGTTAATTCTTCAAGACGCATGTCACTGGCTATATAATTGCTGATAGTGAAATTAAAACATTTTTAGTAAGGGTTAAATTAAGAATAAACAAAATATCGAAGCTAACATTATTATTTCCTGATCTGACAATACAGAAATGGAAAAGACAGAACACTTTGGTGGCCAGCATAGCAGGATCTGCACTGTCATTCTGAAATTTACTGGTTCTGGAAAGGTGGACAAATTATTTAACCAGCTGGATCTTCCATTGCCTTGTAAAGCCAACCTACAGGATTATCAGGAGGCTTATATAAAAGTATTATCTCAGTCAACATTCTTACTGCTGTAATCTAAAACAACTGACCAAGACAACTTAAAGGAAGGGGTTTTTATTTGCTCACAGCTTTTGGAGATGCCGGGTTCACTCTATGTCAGGCTGGGTCTGCAGAGCTCAGGGGACGGGGGCAGGAAGCAGAAGAGAGAGCAAGGCTTTACACTCACATCTCGGAGGCCAGAAACAACGGAGCAAAAAAGCAAGAAAATTCAAAGACAAAAGCACAATCCCTAAGGTCATATCCCTAGAGACTCACCTTCTCCAGCCACACCCCACCTGCCTAGGTTACTGCCCAGTAAATCCATCACAATGGATTCACACACTGATGAGATTATAACCCTCAGGACTTAATCACATCAACTCTGGACATTAATATATGAACTCTTCAGGTGACATTCTATATCTACTCATAACCATAATGTAATAAGGAATCATAACATTTATGAGCTCAATAAATCATTGCTGACTTTGCAACAAGTAGTATCAAGTAAGGTAAATTAAAATTATTTTTTTTACTATTATATTCACTTAGCTAGAAATTTCCACTCTTCTACAGGCAATTTATATTTTTAAAATTGAATTAGTTGAGTATACACAACAATATAAATGCAGAATAAATGAGTTTTGCTTAAATGAAAAACAAGGGAATTTCTAATAGCACTTATTTCAAAAAAAATCTCCATTTTTTATTTAAACATACCAACTACTAGTTATTTGAACTTTGACTAGAATGCACTTAATATACTTAAAAAGGAGAAATCCTGACATTAGGAATCTCTGATGAATAAAGCAAACATTCAGTTTTGTTTCAAACTAAGACATGCAGAAATATTCTCTTAAATATGGATTTCTTATGTTCCAAGCTGAGGTATTAAAGCATGGGAACTTTTCTGGGTTTTAATGACAGCATCTTTTTGAGTTCATCATCTTACAGATGTCATCTTTAAGGGATGCTGCTAAAAGAACGGGCATAATAAATTTAAAAGATGATATTTATTCAGTCTAGTCTCACATTGTCTTTCCTTCAGAGAGTGTTTGCTGAGGCATCAGACTGGCAGATATATCTCTATCAACATCTGCTCTCATTTTCCAAATTGACAACATTCGGAAGCAGAAGTTGGGATTAAGTGTTATTCATAAACCTTGGATCAGGCTATAAAACTACATGCCGTCTGCTACAATAAGCCTTCTTGGAAACATCTCAAAGCATTGTTGGCCTGAGCCAAACTAGTCCTACAAGGGACATAGTTTGTTTTTTCAAAATTTGTCAATATTTGCCATTTTATCAAATGTGGAAGCAAATGGATATGTTTTTGTATGTGTATTCTTTCAGAAAGGTTCAGGCAAAGCAGATGAGTGTCGTGGGATAAAGAATTTATTGTAGGTATTAGACCTTCCACAATTGTGGAAAGAGCCATGGATGTGAAGAACAGACATAATACTTGGTTCATCAGAAAAGAAATCAGAGAAATCAAGCACTTCTAGCTACCAGCTGAGATTGCCAAGAAAAGTATATGTGGGAATCTATAGGATACATCTGCTTCTGATAAGTGATAACTTTTATAGTTCCACAGAAAAGCATTTGGTGCTTGGGCACTATTGTGTTGCAGGGTTAGTAACCAGCATGGTGCTGCGTGCCCAGTGGAAATGAGTTAGGGCAGGCTGGAACCCAACAGGTACCTCTGCATCTGATCATCATGGCATCTGACTGTGATGATCCTCAGAGACTAAGGAGCTCCACTTTTACCTCTCTCTTTTGGTCAAATGTAGCAATCATGCAAGAGGGTGTTTGGGAAAACAAAGAGTTGAGCTTCACCAGATAGATACACAATGCAAACTATCACGTGATCCAAAATATATGTTAGTGTTGGGCATTCCCTTGCTGGTCCTGGTGAAGGTTTTTCGGTTTCCATTGGAAGCCATTTAACTTTATTCCATTCTCAGAACAATGCAATATAATTGCACTCAGAATCATTCATTATTTTTTGGATGCTTTCTCTTATTCATTCAATGTCTCCTATGGCTTTCTGTATCTCCCTTCACTGTTAAAGCCAAAGCTCTTGCAATGACCTAAAAGGCTTTGAGACAGGAGTCTTTGTTTTGTCTCTGATCTTCTCTTCCAAACTCCTCTCTCTTCCTTCCTCAGCTCTTGCTGCACTGACCCCCAATTTTTCCTTGAAAATATTAGACATGGTTTGCCTTCGTTCCTGTGCACTTGCTGTTCCTAGAATGCTCTCCTCTAAAATATCCATATGACTCACTCCATCACCTCTTTTTGGTCTTTCTTCAAAATTCAACTTCTCAGAAAAGCCTTTTGTGGCTATTTTATTTAAAATTATGTCCTTGACTTCCTATTAACCTTTCCTGATGTATTTTTTCCCACCATTCTCTTGGCTTTATAACTGAATATATACATGCAGATATTATATATATATATATATATATATATATATATATATATATACACATATATATATATATCCTATATGTGTTCTGTGTACTTTTTTTTTTTCTTTCACATTAGAATGTAAGCCCAATAAGAGAAACTTTTGTCTGCTTTGTTTACTGCTGTACCTACATGGGAAAGGAAATAGTAACTTCATAAGTATGTATGGAATATATTCAATGAAAAAAATGAAATAACTTGACTTGGCATAGGTTTTGTGTTCTGAAGGCTCCAGTCAGTTCTTCTTTCCGATTTTCATCTCACTGATGAAGAGAGATCTGGAATATGAAGGAATATTTACTGATTTTTTTCTAGCGACATAATTCCTACCTTTGCAGGATGAAAAAGCAATTGGTCACAGGACATTTTCTCAACCATTTAAAAATAATTTTCCCCTCTCAAAGCCCTGAGTTACTCCTTTTTCTAACTGATGTGCCTGGAGTCGTTAAAGGTCTGAGCTGAGAGACTTAAGGGAAGGAAAGTCCAAAACCAAGTATCTACATTTACATATTAATTGTTTATACTTCACAATATAGACACTAATCTTTAAGAACCTTATGCTCAAAATCTACTTTAAAAAAATACATATGTCTAGGTGCAGTGGCACATTCCTGTAATCCAAGTACTTGGGAGGCTCAGACAAGAGCATCACAGGTTTGAGGACAGCTTCAACTTAGTGAGGCCCTCAGCAACTTGGTGATATCCTATTTCAAAATAAAAAATAAAATAGGGATGGGGATTTAGCTCAGAGGTAGAATTCCCCTGGAGTCAATTCTCAGTATCCCCCCCCAAGATACATATAATGAAACCCTAAAATATTTTTCTTGCTTCCTATACTACTGCTCTCTTCCCTTTTACTATTGCTTTCATTTTTCCCACATTCATTTTAATTTTTATCTTTCTCAATCTCATTCATTAAGTTTAGTTCCTATTCTCTTAGGTCATGAGTGAATGCAAAAAATACTTTTGAGAGGTAATAAACACAAAGATTTAGTTAATAAACACAGGGATTAAATACATACCTGAGTTAGTGTTAATAAACAACAAGAATTCATTCTCTGGTCTTATCTGATAATGCATCCTGACACTGTAAAATGTTTTACCTTTCTAAACCTCATCAGTTAAAACTAAATGATGATTATATCAGATACTAGTAATTCATATCAAATAAGGCCTTTATGAAAAATACATGAACTAATATGCCTGAAGCTTTTAGCACAATTCAGAAGACTTAACACACATTAAACCCATGTTATCGTCAATTTCATACAAATGTGAATACGTACCCCACACACAATACTTATATTTTGGATTCTCAGTTTCCTCAAGAATATAATATAGAATTTAAACCATATTTAAACTCTGTTTCAGCTACAAAATTCTGAGTCTGTAAAATACAGATTGTGTGTACAACTAGACATGTTTCAATTTGTAAATGTATGATATAATTTGCATTGAGTTTTTCTAAAACTAATTATATACTGCTGATAATGGGGTATACATCATCATCTTAGCAGTTTATTTCTGTTGTTATACATGACCAACAAACAGCTGCTTTAACCTTGAGAGTCATCAAATCATTTTAAATCTAAGCAGTGTACTTTTCATATTATTTGTAAGAGACTTAGTTTGATAACTGGGAAATCTCATATGTAAAAATACATTCCATCCCAAGAGTCTTTTTTTTTTTTGAAACATCAAAATGTTTTGTACACAGGGAACTTCTCGAAAGATTAGAAATGGAGGCCACATTTCTTGATGCTTGAGAAAAAGTCAGTTCAATGACGATAAATCAAAATGGAGTTGCAGAGCTGAAAGTTGTGCTTGAAATTGTCATGAAACTTAGGACATTGGCTTGTTATCTTTATTTTAGTTAAAAATGTTAGTATTTTCTGCAGCTATATTTAGAGTTAAAGGATTCTATTTCTAGATAGTTGTTGGACAACTACTCTAACACTGATGTAAGGTTATTCAGTGTATAATTTTTGTACCAGTAAAAGATCAGGAAGAAAACCTCAAGTCCTTCAATAGATAACTTGTTGCATAGATACCTATCCAGAAAGTGAAATACTATACAGTATTTGAAAAGAATGGCACAGCCCAGTGTGGTGGTGCATTATTATAATGTCAGTACTTGGGAAACTGAGGTAGGAGGATCACAGGTTTATGGACAGCCTCAGCAAGTAGTGACACTCAGCAACCTAGTGAGACCCTGTTACAAAATTTAAAAAAGAGGGCTAGGGGTGTAGCTTAGAGGTATAATGCCCCTGGATTCCATCCCTATAACCACAAGAAAAAAATAAAGAATGGCTAGGTCTTTGAGAGTTACCTGAAGACATCACAAGGCTATATTGTGGTAATGAAATGAATTGCATAAAGGTCTGAATAACAACCATATTCTTCACAAAGGGCATTAAACTGTCCATATATATGTCTTTAGATTATTACTATTATTATTTTTGTTACATAAGGGAATTACTTTTCTGGAAACAAGGAAGGGAGAGAAAGGAGAAAGACTTCTTTTTATTTTACTTATCAAATTACTCATAAGAAAATTATTTCTCTTTGTGTTTTCCAATTGTTGGTTTCATTTGTACCACTAGCACTCTTAACACCAGTAGATCGTGCATTAGAAGTCTTCAGTTTCAACTTGCAATTACAGCAGATTGAAGGAAAAAGCAGATTTGTACCTCAAGGAAATTGAAAAGGGGTAAGGAATACTGCTTTTAAAAAGGCATATGAACACATGTGAGAAAAAGATCATCTAAAGCAAGGTTAATGAAACTATAGAAGAGGAAGAATATAGTGACACTGGATGAAAAACTAAAATGTCTCTGAGAAGTAGGAAAGGAGGCTGGGGGAGTACAGTTGGTTCATACAGTTTGCTGCCACCAGGTGGCATCATCAACCCAAGACAGTTTGGATGCTATTAGAGATGGGTTAATGGATGGAGGGTAAACATGAAAGACTTTTGAATTAAGAAATCTTAAGCAGTGTTTGAGCAGAAGTTCTTAATGAAAGAAGAACATATAACCAGTCTTAAATTGACAGTGTTTTTCAAGAACAATGTTATGCTTTGTGCAGGTGTATAAAACATGTTAAGGCTTCCATAAATGCTGTTGTTTGCTTTACCATTAAACTTTATATGATGACTTAAAATTTTTTGATCCATTAATTTTTTTGGCACAAAGAAACAAAGTCAAATTGCATATTAAAATATAATTTATGTAAGTTACAAAGATGGAAGTAGAGTTTTTTAGTTTAACTAAAATTTGGTTTGAATAATCTAGGAATAAACTTCCAGAAAGACATTTAGCTTCTTCTCGCAAGATGAGAAGGTTCATTGAGAAAATTGATCAAATAGCAAATTCACATAACCCTATAGATAAAGTTACTCCATCAGGCATACAATTCACGTCTATTTCAAAATATCATGTTAGGCAGTAATGTCAGATGAGCATATTTAAAATACTAATCTTGAAATGAGATAAACATAAATTGTGTCCATTTACTCTAGCAGTCCATGATAAATTGAAATCATATTTTATTGATTTTAAAAGAGTATTTTGAGTCATGTTGCAAAATATATTTTTGATATCTATTTAGCAAAGAACTTTGTGATATTATTTATTCAAGAATGTTTCCTGGTTATTCTACCTCCACCAGTATCTGTGCTAATAAGATAAAAAAATAATGCACAGCCCCACCTTTGATGGTGTAGGATAATGAAAAAGTGGAGGATTTGGATTTAAACATAACTGGGACTCCAAGATGTTTGTTGGTCATTTTACTCTTACAAGTTAATTAGCTTCTGTCCCTATTTAAAAAAAAAGAGAGAGAGAGAGCTGGGCATAGTAGTGCAGGCCTGTAATCCCAGTACTTAGGAGGTCAAAACAGCAGGATTGTAGGTTTGAGGCAAGTCTTTGCAACCTAGTGAGACCCTGCTTCAAAACAAAAATAAAATAAAATAGGACCAGGGATGTAGCTCAGGGGTGGAATGCCCTTGGGTTTAATCTCCACAAAATATAAAATAAAGTAAAATTGGGCTGGGGGTGTAGCTTAGAGGTAGGATGCCCTTGAGCTCAATCCCTAGTACCACACACACACACACACACACACAAATTACAGAAAATTTCTCATGTGCCTACTATACAAGTTTCAAGGTGCTAGACAAACAGGAGTGAATACATCATATAAAATCCTTGATTTTAAGGAATTTACATATTAGTTTTGTCATCAGCTTAATAACATAACACCAATCTCATTGCGATAAAGACTGAATGAAAAATTGTACACAGAGAGTCATGAGGTCAGTTCTAGGAAACAAATTAACTCCCAGTAAAGAGAAATCCCTTCCTCCTTCAATTTGTGGCTCTTTAGATATTTTTTTTCTACAAAGCCTCCTTTCATAAGAAGGGAAGATCTCTGGCTTTTCCATATTTGTATTCAAAATAAGAACTCAATCAAAACTTACTAGGTTATTATTTTTAAAAGTGCTAAGAAATAGCACCTCAAAGTTAGATGAGGAACATGCATGTCTGTCAAGCTCTATTTGTAGTAGTGAGGGACCGTGAAGGGTTTTAATTCAATACATAAGAAGTTCAGATGTATAATTTAGAAAAAAGAAAACAAAAACCTATGCATCAGTTAAATTCAAGAAAGAAGAAGTAGGGCGGAAAAGTTAAGCTTCTGGGAGGATGGAGGGGCAGGGAAGAAAGAGCCTCTAATTGGAATACATTATGTACTTGAAGCTCTGAAAGTCCCTGATTTTGTTCAGGGAATGCTCATAAAATGAGAAGAGATGTGGACCAATGGCAGAACCCTGGGGAAGATCAAGATGTTCATATGATTTGATTATGTTAATGTTTGTGGAGCAACTGATAAATGCTGGAGAAATAGTGGTGAGTGGATGGACAAAGGTTACACACTAGTGATGGAGGATGATGAAGATAGAAACAAAAACCGGAAGAAAGATCTGTTAGTGACTTGTGTTCTGCAGAGAGCTGAGGCAGGCTGGATAGAGAGGCCCTGCAGGCTTGTGGATTGAGTGATCACAGAAGCCTCCCTGGGAGATGGTGGCCATGATCTATATAGCAAGAAGGAGCCAGGCCTGAGAAAATTATCAAGACCCACACACCCATGTAAGGCAGAAGGATGGGTAGGGAGGAACAGAAGAAAGAGAGCTGGCTAAAAGGACTGGGAAGAACAGAGTGATAGAAGGTGAAGGGCTGAAGAGAGCTGTATGATATGAGAGGGAGGTGTTTCAGATAAAGAGTGGTCGATACAGTCCAGCCAGAGAAACAGGTGGAAAAAAGCCCAGAAGCCACCAATTAGATTTATTAATTGATGGTTTGAATGAGAGGAAAGGAAAGGGGAACCCACACTGATTGCCACTACCTCTGTTGCTAGGCTCTTTCATATTTTCTATAATTGTTCATTCCAAGTCTCTGCAGTAGCAATAATCTTATTGCACTCATTTCATAGAGGAAGAAATCTGGAAGCAGAGATGTTAAGTGTGTTGATCGAGGTCAGAAAGCTAATGAGCTGCTGTGTGAATCCAAAACTCTCCATGACCACAGCATGGATGGTGGCAAAAGAAGGATTGAAGAACATGGTTCGGAGGAGTGAAGATGAGAACAGGGAGAAAACACACATTTTGTGGACACAATTGTCCACATTTTTTTTTTCAGAAAAAAATTTTGAAAGAAAACTTATGGAAAAGGGACAGTGAGCTCCTTCATTTGCTGGACTCTATGTTTCATTTATAAGTGATGCTGAAGAGATAGAGATGAAAGTCTAGAGATCCATGAAGAAAGAGTGAAAGTTCTTATTTTGAGTTTATCCTGTACTAGGGGTTGACAAATTGCAGCCTGCAGGCCAAATCCAGCCCACCTCCTGTCTTGCAAGTAAAGTTTTACTGGAATGCCGCCATGCTCATCCAGTTACAATAGTGTCTGTAGCTGGTTTTATGCTGTATTAGCAGAGTTGAATAGTTGCAACAGAGACTGTATGACTCACACAACCTAAAATATTTCCTACTGGGACCTTTACAGAGAAAGTTTGCCTGTTTGGGTCTCATAGGGAAAAAAAAAAAATAGAGATGTTGAAAGTTGTCAGAAAAATGAAATGGATTATGTGGACCTATAATATGGCTTACATGTAAACAAGATTAACGTAGTTGTTCCTCCAATATTAATTGAAAGGGAAATATGCTGTGATTCTAGGAAAGAGGCAAAAGGAACCTTGCCATGCTTTAAGGAGCCAGGAAAGAGAACATGTGACCCTGGGAACCAATGTGGTGTGGGAGTTGTGGCAGAAGGTCAAACACTGCTCCAGAGAGCCTGGGTGAAGGGAGGCAGAAATAGGGGAGTTGGGATGCACATGGCATGGGAGAAGAAGGAGAGCTTTACTTTAGAATGTGTAATGCATTAAATGTGGGATAGTGATCTGTGTGTGGTGATTCACACTTGCAATCCTGATACTTGAGAGGCTCACACAAGAGGATCACAGGTCAAGGACAGCCTCAGCAACTTTGCAAGACTCAGCAACTTAGTAAGACCCTGTTTCAAAATAAAAAATAAAATAGGTCTGGGGATGTAGCTTAGAGGTAAAATGATGCCCCTGGGTTCAATCCTCAGTAACACACACACACACACACACACACACACACACACACACACACACACATACACACGCACACACAATGTGATATAGAGGAAAGAATGTACACTTCGGATCCTAGAGATCCTTGATTTGAGTCCCAGCTCCTCTGGACTGTACATATGTGGCCCTGGGAAGATAACATTCCCAGCCTCTGTTTCCTTATCTGTAAAATAGGTAATGATGTTTCCCCTTGTATATTTTGGTGAGGTCAAAAAAAGATGTCAGTACTTAGCACTGTGCTTTAGGACATGTTAGGTAATTGTAGCAATTGTAAGCTATTTCTATTATTGTCCACAGAATTGTTCTATTTCAGCATGCTATAAAATTAGACCATCATTAGGAGTATTACATTACAAGTGCATTTCATTCTCACTGGTGTCAAAAGTGATCCCTTAGCATGACTCTGTCCTTTTTATTATTCAGTCACCTTTTTAAATACTCTCTTAATAGACAAATTGTCATGTCCATGACCAAGTAGGAAATTTTCTAACATAGCATCAATTTCCTTGGCATTGAGAAATAAATTAAAATGATTCATTAGCATTGCAGACATATTTGCTATGATTAGCATAATTTTAACAGAATCACAGAATGTGATCAAATTATACTTTCCTGAAACATTAGGATTCCAATTTCACATGTATTTTTATTTTTAATGCTTCAAATCCACCATTTATCTTTCTAGACCTATCCTGGGGCATAATTAGGTTGATACAGCTACCTACACAGTCACTAAAGAATTCTTTCAGATAATTTTTTTTCTTTTAACTCTTCTAACCCTCACAATCATTCTTGATGACATTTGGATGTTACTCAAAAATTAGATATCAAAATTAAACTTAAATAAAACAAATCATTTTAATGTGAATGTCAACAAAGAGATTTTATATGTACACAAATGCTTACATATCAAGTAAAATCTAGGTTTGGCGAGTTTGTTTTAGATGCTAGATGGATCTTATAATAGTTCTCACTAATTTGAAGCTCAATTTTCCACCTAGGATAAAAAGAAAAGGCCAACACATTCAATATGGAAATGTTAAAAAGATGGAGTAAATATTGTCCGTAGCAGTATTTGTCCATCCTCAACAATATTTACAGTTAAATGTAAGTTAGCAAGGGTGAAGTGGGATAAATGCTCCCAGTTTATTCTGAAACAAAGGAATGAGTATCGCTATCTGCTTTGATAACTAATTTTCCTGAAAACCTTATTTTTAACCTCCCTTTATTGTGCCTCCTTTGACATGTATCCCCTTATGCTATAGGTACTGCTTTAACTTTATATTATATTCAATAGGGTAATGCAATCAGTTGTTAATTCAATTTAGGTCACTAGTCTACTTTATTTCACATAAAAGGTCCAAAACAGTACCTGCTAACCCTCTTCCCTATTAACTTAATCAGTCATACATTTGAGCCCTGGTTAAAATCTTGTCTCTCTTGCAAGCCATGAGGCCATTTGTAAGTTGTTTCACTTGGCTATCCATTTTCTCCTTTGTAAAACGAGAATGATTCAAACTTCACAAGGTAGTTAGAAGAAATACTAGTTAACATATATAACATACATATATATATATATATATATATATATATATATATATGTAAAGGACTTCATATATATGTATATATATGTGAGTTTATTATATATATGTTTTGTATTATATATATATGTATATATATATATATATAATATGTATAAGACTCAGCAGAGTACTCAGCTTATATAAAACATTCTCACAGTTATTAGTCTCCTCAACTTCACTATCTATTCTAACAACTTTAAGGCCATTAGAAGAGAGCAGTATGCTGGTGATACTTGCTAAATAAACAGAAACGTGGTTCTCAGGATTCCAGGAACTCCTTATAAGGAATTCTGGAGCATACCTCTGGGAATTTCTCTTGATGATATAGAAATGAAAATTAGGGATTATAAAGTCCTAGATAGAGCTGCTGTCTCTCTTTCAAGACTATCTGACTTCATTCTCTCTCCTCTGTCCTCTCCTGTCATTCAATTTGCCACCTGGTAACCTCTACCTCTTCCTTGTCCTTCTCTTTTCCTCATTCTATCTCCTCTGCTTTTTCCTCCTATCCCCACCAGCACCTTTTCACTTGTACTTAACCCAAGTGCAGTCTTCAAATTAATACATCCTTTTAGCTCAATACTCAGTCTTGCACCATTTTCATTACACTTCCCAGAAAGACTAGCTTGGACCAGATCATCTGTGTTAGCCAGTGGACTGGACTTCCTGGATATGAAGATGAGCCCTTGAATGTGTGTGTGTGTGTGTGTGTGTGTGTGTGTGTGTGTGTGTGTGTGTGAGAGAGAGAGAGAGAGAGAGAGAGAGAGAGAGAGAGAGAGAGAGAGAGAGAGAGAGAGAGAGAGAGAGAGAGATACAAAACTTCCCCTCTGGAGGTCACAATAGAGCAGATCAGTGATATTCTTAGCATCTTACATGGAATTGAGAATATAGCAAGTACTCAAAAAATGTCTGCTGAATAAATGATGCATCACTACATTTGCAGTTTACTTTAGTAAATTTATGATTTATTCATAGCTTTATTAGCTTTACTTGTAATTGACAGCCAATACAGATCAAGCACCTATCATGAGCTAAACAAGGTTCAATGCACACTCCATGTGTTCCTTCTGGAATCCTCACAACAGCCCTATGAGAAAATCAGATATAGAGAAGTTAAATAACTTGTCTGCATGTACAGAGCTATAAAAGAGGAGAGCAGAATTGAATGCTGCAGTACTTTGACTCTAGTATCACCTTGCACTATATTGCAGACAGTATAAAGCAAGTCTGTATTAACTTACCAGTACTGATACATTAACACTTTTCCATAGTTAAAAAAATAAGGGAATGGGATTCTGTGATACCAAGGAGGTTTCTTGGTACATAATACAAATGAATGCCTAAGGAGTATAACCACTTTGTTCCTAGAAATCTATTTCCTCTTCTCCTTTTTCTTTCCTCTCTCTGGTTATACATCTCACATTTTTTTCCATATCCATCTTTTACTTTGAGTATATCATTTGCATCCATTTGATTACTAAATCTGATAGTTACTCTTATTATAGGAGCCATTTTTGCACAACTTCTGTTCCATAGGCCCATACCACAAATAATCTATGCCTTCTCAAATTATAGCATGTGAGGAGGAAGAGGAGTAGGTAGACAATAAGAGGAAAGTCTTTTGTGCAATAAAGAACAAGTCTCAAAGGCAATGGAATTTGCAACACGACATATTATGTAAAATACAAAGACAACGATGGAAAAAGTACAATACAATTCAAATTAAAATTAGACATGCCATTAATCAAAGAAAAACAAGCACAATGCGATCATTTGTTTTTACCAAATGCATGCATTTAAAAGTAATGATAATCCTGATGTAGAGGAGGCATAAAGTAGGAAAATAATAAACAATATGGTGATATGCATTAAGGGCTTTAAAACATTAATTCTTATATTCTAAGAGAGCTGGACTCAGTGACACAGACCTGTAATCTCAATCTCAATTACTCAGAAGTTTGAGGCAGGAGGATTATGAGTTTGAGGTCAGCCTGGGGAACTTAGCAACACTCTGTCACATTAAAAAAAAAAAAAATTCTTTCTCAAGGGTGGCGTAAATTTATACACAATACTACTCATATCTGTTATATTCTTTAAAATTACAGCCTAGTTATCATCTAAATGTTCAACAATAAAGAAATGTTAAATTATAGATTTTACTTAAAATAGCTAATAAAGAGAATTTTGAATGTTCCCAATACAAAGAAATGATAAACATTTGATGGTTTGACATCATGGATATTTTGACTACACATTGCACACATATATTGACATGTTACACTGTATACTACAAATATTAAACAACATAAAGCAGACATATGTGCTAATATTAAAATGTTTAGAAATAATTAATAATCATTGTTAAATGCCCTTGAAGTGATGCCTGTAAAAATTATCAAAGATATAGATAAGGCTGAATACATACACATTAAAAAATAAGAGGAGATTAAAAGAAATCCATTAAAATATTTCTAGTCATTATGTCAGGGTAGTTGACTTATACATAAATTTTCTCTTTTAGATTCATTTTGTGTGTTTGTGTGATAATGAGTATTGAACCCAGGGGCATTCCTCTAAGGAATGCTACCAGCCCTTTTTAAATTTTTATTTAGAAACCAAGTCTTTCTAGGTTGCTGAGAGTCTTCCTAAGTTTCTGAGGCTGGCCTTAAGCCTGTGATCCTCCTATTACAGTCTCCTAAGTACTGGAATTACAGGCCTGCACCCCCACACCCTGCCTATTTTAGATATTTTGAGATTCCTAATTATCTATGATAAGAAGGTTGGTTTGAGGACAGTGTTCTTCCACTGGGCCTCTATTTCCAGGCTGCTTGACTTCTCTGCACAGAGTCGCATAACATTCACATGCCAGTTAATCTTGAAAAGTGGCTGGCTCTTGGCCCAAATGTTAAGACTCTAATTTAAATGAAGCATGATATTTCCCACCATATATATATGCAATATAAGAGTTGTAAAATTGTATCACATTGATTATCCCTCTCTCAGGATAAAATTCTTTAAACAGGCAGCACTGAGACCAGTGTTTCTATCTAACTGTTCCCCTCTGCCCCTACTTGATGAAGATATGAGATTCCTTCACATCTGACCTATGTTTTGAAGATCATTTTAAAAGCAAGTATTAAGATTACTAAAATATAAAAGAATAAAATGAGAAGTTTAAATAATATAAGTTTAAGTTTACAAGTTTAAAATAAGCTTAAAGTGAAAATGAGTATAAAATAACATGTTTTAAATCATTTAAAATTAGGTAATTAAAAGAAATACAATAAGTTTCTTTATCTGAAAGGTTGTATACTAATTTTTCTTAGATTTGTATTTCATGATATAATCTTTGAAAGTACTCTCAAAAAAGGAAATCAATAAACCATGGCATGGAAACTATGGAGTTCAATTAAAATAGCACCTGAAATCATATTCTTGAACAAAAATAATTTTATAAACAGCAAAAATGCATGGTAATGCTATTGCTTGAATTTTGAAAATAAATTATTGGAATTTGTGAGAGTACAGAGGCAAATGAGAATGCTCCAATATGCCAAGGTACATTTGCATCACAGAAGCCCCACCACTGCAGGGGGTACCACAACATATCCAGAAAAAAAGGAATACTGAGCAGCTCTTTGATAAGAATCGCATGAAGCATTTGATATTAAGGGACTTCTTTTACTCTGTCATGTCCTATATGCTTTGTTAGAGTAAAATCAAATTATTAATAGTGTGCAAATCAGTTAGATCCTTCCCACTCCTTTTCCTTTGCATTCCCTTTGCAATTCCCATTCCCCTTCTGTATCATCCCCTACATTTTAACCTGTCTCTTGCCTCACCCCCACTAGCACTATTTCTTCTCTCCTTTTTCTTTCTTTTCATCCTCCTGTGAGAACATAATTACATGTTTTCTATCAAAGGAATATTTTCACATAGACTTCATTTTGTAGACTGCCATTGTGTAACTTCATGTGTGCTTGTCATTTTGTAATGATAACATTTCCTAGACATTGTGAGTTCCAACCCCTCCCCAGCATCTCCTTCAGCCAATGGCATAAAGACTGTGAGGATATATTCTCACCAATAGGAGCACAGCACAGAAGACCCATACTGGAAATAAAATATCTAGCAGTTTTCTCCCATTCTCTATCTGCGTGCCTGACTCAATGGTGGCAGGATCCCTTTGTGCAAAAGGTAAAATTCGCTTTGTGGGGAGCTGCTCTCAAATATGTGTCATTTCTAATGATGTCATAGAATAGAAATTTATTTTTAACACTCCTAATCAATTTAATATACACTAAATAATCCATAATGCCCTCAGCCTAATCTAGATCATATTCCATTCACATACCCTCTGAAGTATGGAGGAGATCATTAATAATCACTTTTGCAGTGTGTGTTAAAAAATGTTTCTCTTAAAGTCACATTATTAAGTTGCAGGTATTATACTCATTTAAAGAGGTGTTGAGGTATCGAGGTATTGTTGAGCTTAAAATTCCAACAAGAAGAATTTGATGCTTTGAGCCTAATTTGTATTCCATCCCAGAGCATACTATAAAGAGGTAACTACTACCCAAACTAGGCTTACAAAATGTCTTGGCATTTTTTAAAAAACAATCTACTGATTATTTTATTTTATTAAAAACCCACTGGGGCTGAGTGCAGTGGTACACGCATTTAATATCAGTGATTCTGGAAGCTGAGGCAGGAAGATGGAAAGTTCAAGGATAGCGTTGGCAACATAGCAAGACCTGTCTCAAAATTAAAAATGTCTAGAGCTGCACTTCACTGGAAAAGTAACCCTGGGTTTATTTCCAGTACTGAAAACAAAATGAAAAACAAAAACACAATAGATGATATAGAGTTGTAATCATTTGTGAAATATTTTCACTCCTCAGAATTGCTTTATCTTATGCATTGTTTGTGATAATATTGGCTATTATAAATTAAAATGTGATTCTAGCTACAAAATGAATTATTATATAGTAGATATAAAAAAGCAGATTTCCTC
>PVLC010031788.1:8223-18661 GCA_004027655.1 Graphiurus murinus | reverse complement strand
ATCCTCGATAAGCAAAGAAGTTGATTTAATTGTAGTGGATTCATGGGGCAGAGGGACACCCTAAAGCACATGATGTACCTACACAATCATATCAAGGTCACTCACTGAAGTGAACCTTAGGGGGAGGGAGGGGGAGGGAATGGGGAGGGAATCGGGGAAGGGGTCAAATGAGAATTGTGTGCAAATATGTTGTTAACAACTTGTACTTAACAAAGATGTATGCTATATTGCACGAGTTACTACAATAAAAAATTTAAAAAAATTAAAAAAATTAAAAAAGAAGTATTTAATTTAATTTCCAGTATCTTTCCAGATAATTATTAACATTTAAAATAAAATGTGAGATAGCTTTCCCTATACTTACAAATTTGTTCACAAAAACATATATAATGTACTCTCTGTCGTCTGAATAATTTTATTACTTATAAAGCAAAATTTTCCTGTGAAGGCTAGAAAATAAGTATTTTAGGCTTTGCAGATCATATCATTACTGTCCCAACTAGTCAACTCTACTAATGTAGTGCCAAAGTGACCATAAACAATATGTAAATGAATGAGTATGGCTATGTTCCAAAGAAACATAATTTACAAAACCAGGCAGTGGGTCAGATTTGTCTTGTTGGTCATAGTTTGCTGACCCCTGTTGTATTTGCTTGGTTTTCATTACCCAGTGCATTTCACAAAACACAATTCACTACCAGGATTATTTAATCTTTCTTTTAAATTGTAAACTTCTTTTGTTCTAGTGAGTGGAACTTTTATTAAAATCTTGTTTTGGGGGACTGAAATAAAGAAACATTGTCTTGGTTTTTCAATATTCTGAAGGTACTTCAGCTCAAGAGCCAAGGGGATGCATTTATATTTCTAATATATTTTTAATCTATAAAAAGGTAAAGGAGTTTCATCTGTCATTGTAAGTAAATCATATTCAACTCAATCATCTTGCAGAAGATTATTTACCAATTTTACATTTAAATTCATAGATAGCACCTAATCTACTTGTAATTTTGTTGACAGTTGAATTTCTACTAGTTTATCTACCTACAGAGAAGACCTTGAAATTCAAGAATCTCTATGTGGTTTGCTGCTTTATTTAAACTCAATTCCTAAAGCACTTATATAAATTTTTTAGGAAACAATCATATTTTTATTTAGCTGCCATTTATAATTACCCAAACAACTCATCATTGTTAAACAAAATATGGATAGTAGCAGGGCCATGGTATAATGGATACAGACTTCACACTATATAAGAGTACTCTATCCCAGAGTATGCCATTCACACCGGAGACACTGGAAATAGACTTATTTAAATGGTTTTCTGGAAGATGGCTATAACTAGTCTTATTCTAACAATCAGTATTTTAAAGTAATTTTCTGATGGACTACAATGAAATGTTTTAAGGGAAGGTAGGAAGGTTGCAGGAAATTTAGGAAACAATGAGAAGTTTATATTTGTCTTCTTTTCAAAGAATATCCATTTCCCATATATTTCCTTCTAAAAGATTGGGTCGATAAGGAATAATAAACAATTTTCTCATAAGTGTGTACTGCAGTACTTCTTATCACACTTACCATAGAATAAATATTTAGATCATATATAGGTCTAACAGAAACTATACAGTGCTTTCCTAATTTGTGTGTTTGTGTATGTGTGGTGTTTTTTTTTTTGTTGTTTTTTTTTTTTTTTGTGTGTGTGTGTGTGTTTGTTTGTAGTACTGGGGATTGAACCCAGAGGCATTCTGCCTCCAAGCTATACCAATATGTCTGCAGTCCTTTGCTATACCAATATGTCTGCAGCCATTTTTTATTTTTTGTTTTGAAACAGTGTCTCCCTAGATTGCTAAGAGACTTGCTAGTTTGCTGAGGCTATCCTTGAACCTGTGATCCTCTTGTCTCAGCTCCCCAAGTCCTGGGATTACAGGCATGTGCCACCATGCCTGGCCCTAATTGTGTTTTAAGTTTCCCTAGTACCTTTTTTATACTTTTATTGATGCATTATAGTATCACATCATAATGTGATTTATAGTGATTGCAACAACACCAAGCACATAGCACTTTGTGGGCTTTCTCCCAGCTTGCGCCTCACTCCTTCCCCTTCCCCATACATAATATTGAGAGTGGTATTCTTATATATGTACATAACATCAATGGAAGTGCCTCCTTTGTTAATTATCCCTCTTTCCTCCTCCCTCCCCAGCTTCCCCTAGACCACCTTTCTTGTTCCACTGAGGTTTCTCTTCCATTACCTAAAGTCCCTCAGGCATCCTGATTACTCCCAGTTTCTGCATATGAGAGAAAACACATGACCCTTTACTTTCTGTAACTGGCTAATCTCACTTAACATAATGCTCTCCAGGTCCACCCATTTTCCTGCAAATAACATAATTTTATTCTTTTTTACTGCTGAGTAGAATTTCATTGTATGTCCCATAAGTTTGTAATCCATTTATCTGTGAATGCACACCTCGATTGGTTTCCATAATTTGGCTATTATGAATTTTGCTGCATATCCTATTACCTTTAAAGTGTGCCATTTAGAGATTAGGATGGGGGCTAGACTTTTTATCCCTCACCTTCACTTTATATCTCATATATGAGTTAGACATCATTGGATAAAGGGGGAAAGTTTTACAACTGTTACAGTATCCCCTGTCTATGTTTTTACTTTCCATGTTTTCAATTACCTGTGGTCAACTGAGATACGAAAATATTAAAGGAAAATTTACAGAAATAAACAATTCCCAATTCCTAAGTTCTAAATTATATGCCATTCTGAGTGGCATGAAAAAATCTTATGCCATCCTGCCTGAAACATGAATCATCCTTTTGCCAGTATATCCACAGTATATATGCTACCTATCTATTAGTTGCTTAAAATCCTTCCTATTTATTAGATCAGCTGTTAAAATAGTGCGGTGCTTGTATTCAAGTAACCCTTAGTTTACTTAGTGATGGCCCAAAAGTATAAGAATAATGATGCTGGCAATTGCATTACAGTATACTGTTATAATTATATTTTATTATTAGTTATTACTATTAATCTCTTACCTAACATAAATGAAATTTTATCATAGATATTTTCATGTAGTGTTTTCAGGCATCCACTGGATGTCTTGAAACATATCCCTTGTGGATAAGGAGGGGGGAGGTTAGTGTATATATAAAGAA
The DNA here is from genome assembly GCA_004027655.1 of Graphiurus murinus. Lineage (NCBI taxonomy): Eukaryota > Metazoa > Chordata > Mammalia > Rodentia > Gliridae > Graphiurus > Graphiurus murinus. The sequence continues at coordinate 15,490 of PVLC010031788.1, read as the reverse complement.
GAGTTCAAAATTTATTTCCCTCCTGGAAATACGACTTTAATTGAAAGATATTAATGCCAACACTGGTGTCGATAAGAGTTTCCATTCTTTAAACATTTCATGCTTTACAATTCCCTCAGTATAACTGCTAATTCTCATAATACCCTGCAAGGGGTAGTTGATACTAATCCCATTCTATAGATGAAAAATCAAGGCTTGGAGAGTTCAATAACTTTGGTAATGCTATATATACTATTAGGAATTGGCAAACCTGGTAAGTGAACTTAAGTATGTCTGTCCTCAAATATCCACCCTCTCCTACTTTTGTTTTTATGTAAGGTATTGATTAGCAGGAAAACACAAAAGAGGTTCTAGGTATACTTCATCTTAAAAGAGCATCATCCTGCCCAATGTGAACTAGAGATTGGAATCATGAAAAGTTAAGATAAGATATAAATAAGATATAAGATATATATTATATCTTATATAATTATATATTAAGATATAATTTATATCTTATATAATTTATATCTTATGGATGACAGGCACAGAAATGAGGACAGGCACAGAAATGTCAATGAAATAAAATTGCATTTTTCAAACTCCTTGCCCAAGCGCTCATTCCTTAACTTATCTTGTTCTGAAATATTTCAGGTTAAAATTACTACCCTTCAAGGACCAAAGTGTACTTATGCATGTCAAACAGTAAATTTTACTAAGAAAATATGGTTGTTAGCTTTAAAGAAATATAGTTCTGCTAGAGTAAGAGAAATTCAAGCCTTTGGTGACTCACAACACATAAAACTTTATTTGTTGCCTGAATCTGATTTTGAATTCAAGGTGGTGTTTGGTGACAGTATTATTTCAGTTAGACATCTCACTTTGAACAGAAATTGAGACTTAGATGGTTTGCAACTGTGATTTAAAGCAACCACATACATCTGCAATTGACTTTGTTGCCTTAGGGGAATGCAAAGTGAGGTCACCAGCAGGGACAAGCAGAGCCTTCAACCACTGATGGAAAAATCATTATTTCACCACTTCTGTTAATTTGTTAGATGTCTGAAGTTGAAAAGAAGTAAACTAGACACACTAGCGAGTACTATGGGAAAGAAGACAGGGATAGAATTCAATATTTTCTGAGTACCTGAAAAAGGCCAAGTACTATGAATGAAGGTATAAATATTAACATGACCTGGTCCCTCCCCTCTTTACTTGTCATTCCTTCCTCTTTGTCTCTGCATTTGAAAGACCTTCTTATCTCAACTTTCACCTTTAATGGGTATGGGCACTTGCACTCTGATTCCAAGACAAGCTCAAGGGCCTTCTCCTCTACAAAGATTTCTCTGAACATTCCTTCCCTTGTGCCCCAACTGGACTATTTTATCAGAGTACCTGTTAAGTTTGATCACCTCTATGCTTACCTCTATGTTAGCCATACTGGGCTATATTTCTTATTTCTAATAATTTTCTCAAAACCAAAGTTTATGTTTGTTTGTCTTATTAAAAACTAAAATTTCACTTAACAAATATTATTTGAACCTCTTTGTCAACTAGGCAGTACAGTTATGTAGTATATCACATGCTTAATTCAAACTTCAAACCTATGTCCAAATGATCCCATGCACTCCTAATCACAACTCTTCTGAGATACTTGGGCCAAGGGAATAGGTATTGGGATATTGAGAGTTTGATCTTCCAACTAACTTTCCCCCATATCCATGCTTGCCAAGGAATCTAGTGATTTTAATCTGATTTCTCATGCAGCTTCTCAATAGGAAATAAATACACAGACAAAAAATTGTGACTGTCTTGAAAGTTATATGGTTGTTCCTTAAACAATGCTGTGGTTAGGGGCACTGATCCACACAGTGGGCAATCCACTTGTAAGTTTTTACTCCCTCAAAGCTTAACTACACAAAGACTTACTGATAACCTCAATAGCCAATAAAGACATATTTCATAAGGGATATGTATTATATACAGTAAAAAATGCATGAGAACCATCAAAGATCACTTTTTATTATGATACACTATTTACTAGAGAAATGAACTATTCAAGCAGAGATGTTTAGAATCACCTGTTATTTATTTATTTATTTATTTATTTTTATTGGTGCATTGTAATCGTACATCTTTGTTAGGTACAAGCTGGTAAAGGCATGCATGCATACATCTCTCATTTAACCTTTCCCCAGTTCCAGTCCCACTCCCTCTCTCTCCCTCCTTCTTAAGTTCAGTTTAATGATTGACTGATATGTTTGTGAAAGTACATCATGTACATTAGGGTGCCCCCCCATTACCTTCAGTTAAGTCACCTTCTTTGCTCATCTAAGGTTTCTCCTTGTTCATCTAGGGTCCCTCTTATGTCCCACTTTCCCCCTAGCATATGATTTTTTTACTTTTTGTGACTCACTTAGCATAATGTTTTCCAGTTCCATCCATTTTCCTGCAAATGATATGACTTTGTTCTTCTTTATGGCTGAGTAAAATTCCATTGTGTACATATCCCATAGTTTTGTAATCCATTCACCTGTTGATGGACATCTTGGCTGGTTCCATAGTTTGGCAATTGTGAATTGTACAGCTATAAACATTGATATACATTCATCGGTCTGATAGTTTGGTTTCCATTCTTTTGAGTAGATACCCAGAAGTGGTATTGCTGGATCATATGGTAGGTTCATTCCCATTCATCTGAGGATACTCCATATTGTTTTCCAAAGTAGTCACACTAATCCGCAATCCCACCAACAGTGTATTAGGGTTCCCACTTCTCTACACCCTCACCAGCATTTTTTGTTGTTTGTGTTGTTGATGATTGCCATTCTAATTGGGGTTAGGTGAAATCTCAAGGTAGTTTTGATTTGCAACTCTCTGATTGCTAATGATGTTGAACATTTCCTCATACATTTATTGGCCATTTGTAATTCTTCTTTTGTGAAGTGTCTATTTAGATCCTTTGCCCATTTTTTGATTGAGTTATTTGTTTTCTTAACTGTGAATTTCTTGAGTTCTCTATATATTCTAGATATTAGTCCTCTATCAGAGGAGTAGCTGACAAAAATTTCTCCCACTCCATGGGCTCTCTGTTGAGGTTCTAGATAGTTTCCTTTGCTGCACAGAAGCTGTTCAGTTTAATGCAATCCCACATATTGATCTTACTTTGAGTTGCTTGTGTTTTTGGAATCTTGTTGAGAAAGTTTTTACCTGTGCCTATGTGTTGAAGTGTTGGGCCTATGCCCTCTTCAAGTAGCTGCAATGTCTCTGGCCTGACTTCCAGGTCTTTGATTCATCTTGAATTGACTTTTGTGCAGGGTCACCCTGATTTTTAATCAGATACTCCCAACACTTGATTCAAGGATAAATAATTTTAGGTGGCTATGGAATTATTACAATAGTAGAATACGTACTATGTTAATTTTATGCAGTTGTGATTTAAGACTACATCTTTACATTTGTTTACATTTCTCCTGACTGAATGGTACCAAATTTGGTCCTTGGAGTTTGTGTAAGTCTTAATAAATTTAAGGTTTTTATAATGTATTTGTGTATATATTGTGGTAGTAAATGATAAAATAGGCTGTTATCTACATATATGTCCTGCATTCATACATCTTACTTTTCCTTATTTTTTCTCATTTTTAGGCTATGCAGGTCATCTGCAATCTTTTTTCTGAATTGTTCCCAGTCTTAGAAACAAAAAAACAACAAACAAACAACAACAACAAAAACAATCCAAGTATAAATAGACCTGCCTAGTTCAAAACCATGTTGTTTAAGGGTCAACTGCATTTCATATTTTAAAACAATCAATGGCCTATGGGTTTATGGTACTAGTCTTATGAGTTTGGGTAAGGTAAGCAGATTTCTAGTGGTCAAATAACTCTAGATGCTATAATAAAACAGAATGGATCTATAATACCAGATATTGCAATAGGACAGTACTTCTCTCAAGAGATCTTGATTTGCCAGCCAGGCTTTTAAACAATGATTCTATTCAGTCATTCTCTGTAATAAATATCTAAGATTGTGAAATATCAAATTATTTGCAATTTTTTCAAGTTGTTCATTAGTGTTTACTCTGGTTTTTAATAGACTATGAACATTTGGAATATCTTCATATGATGACTACATATGTCTCAAAAAGTAACAATATAGGCACATATATTTTATTATTAGTGTAACAGGTCAATGTTACTATTGAATAAAATAATTTACATACAAGTAAATTTATAGGAGCATTTCCAAGAAAAGCTAGAAAATGCAGATTGTAAGAATTATGAACAAAAAGCATAATAAACATTTACTATGATATTATATTTTTCAGAACAAAAAAGGCCAAAGCAGGACAAATAGATGCTCTATATTTACTACCTTAACCCTGTTTCAAAGTGGGAAATGTTAATATTTGCAGGGGAAGACAAATGAATAAATGGTTATTTGATTATTACACTGAGTTTTCAGACACATTATTTAAATTTCGAACATATGTGCTCTTGCAAATATATATGCATACTTAGCATTCTATTAAACTACATTATTTAAAATGAACTTGTAGTAAGTCACTCTGAACTTCATTATAATTTGAGACTATAATGCACCAATAAAGGTACAAAAAAATCCTTCCATAAAACAGTTTTTCTGTAGAGTATCCATTTTAATTTTCTTCCCACACCAATGTAAGATTACATAATGCAAGTGAACTGTGTGGTCAACATCAAAGGATATTATTTCCTCAAACATGCATGAAATTCTTAAGTGAACAATAACAACAAATTGAATATTTCTAGAATAAGATGTATCCAATTGAAAGAGCTTAGTAGGAATACATATATTCCTATTAATAAATATATGTTATATATATTTTCCCATATATATAGCCTCCAAACAGACAATTGGTGTGCATGTGGTATTAATATCTAATACAACATTATTATAGTTCAACAAATTGTTGATTTTTCATTCAAGCCACTTTTTATATAGACAAGGCAAGTTATTTCAGAATGCTTACTTTTCCCCTTTCTATCCATGATAAGGCAAAAACCAAACCAGCCAGAGAAAACAAAGGAATTAATATGGACTAACAACCCAAGTATATGCATGTGATGAAGAGACTGCACTCTATTCTTTTAATAACAATGTAACTCAACATGGGAATATGATGCCTAAATGTCAATTGTAAAGGAGTTTATAGTTCAATATTCGCAAGACTTCTACATCTTCCTTTCAGTATTATTGAAAACATTAGTAATTTACTTCAACACTATGTTTTGTCATTTAAATGAAAATTTTACTGACCACTCAACACAATTCTCAGTATTATGCAGCATTTTATTACAATGCAATGTCACTGTTAACATTTTTCTATACAGAGAACAGATGCATGTTAGTTGGAACTGATCTGAAAACATCAGATATGGTATTGATCAGGCATTGAAGTTAATATTTTGTGAAACTATCTGGAGAATGTATTCTTACTAACAATTAATGTGTCTCTACAAATATTTTGTGTATACATTCACCATATGGAATTGAATAAGTTAAAGGATTTTGCAAACTTTGGAAAAATTTATACTCTTGCTGACCTTTCCTTAATATTATTAGCTATAAGCAGAATTTGGGATCAGATCAATTTAGTTTTGGCCTCTTTCCACACCATTTAATGCTTTGACTTCAGACTTTGCCTTCAGTGACTATAGACTAGTATTTATTGTTTATCAACTTGATTAACCTCCATGAAAATTATATTGTACGGGTATCAATTCCCTGCAGGCTCACTCTTGTCCCTAGAGATCATATTCCAGTAACAGCATTGGACTTTGATAGTTTGAGGCCAAAGGTGATTGGGCAATATGAGATGGAAAAAAAGCTTTTAATATTAATTTATAAATGTCCAATAAGAACACTTAAACCCTACCTTGTTCATTAAATATTGCTAAATAATACTTTCGTTATTGTAGAGAACAATGAAATAAGGAGATAAATTCTATAAGTTATGAAATATGGAGGCAAATTCTATAAGTTTACACATAAAGGTATTTAAAGCTAGCACAAATGTACAAAAATGTGGCTAAGGCTTTAGTTGGAAAGTATGTGTTTACACTTCATTGTACCTTACCATATTCTCCTACCTTTCCTAACACTTGAAAACATTTATATGATGCATTATACTTTACAAAATGTTTTCACCTGACCATGTTTGGGTATAAAGTCACCCAGAGGAAGTCAAAAGCTATGAAAAACTACTTTAAAAACCACTTCCAAATTGACTGTTATTTCCACCAAAAGCAGAGTGGAATACTATTTCTTTAGTAACTTTTTATTGAGAATATATCTTAGAAAAGTTAATGAGAAAGATAGACATTAAATATCATTAATTTTATTAGCTTCACAAAATTATGTACAGGTTAACCTGGTTGAGTAAAGATGTCTATTTTGTCTCTATTTCAGCAAAGAAGAAAAACTCATAAGCAAAAATAAAGAAATACAATTTAGTTTGGGCTGAGTTTCATAATTTCACCATTTAACCATGTATTATTTACTTAACCCTTGTTTGTAAATATATTTGCAACCAAAGGCAAAACAGTAGGTAGTGCCCAAAACAGAGATAAAGAATTAGTAAATGCATGAATCAGAATTTTCCTTAGGGTTCCATTGTGAAGAATACTAATTTGTTAAAGTGCAAGGAGCTGCATTCAAGTAAAATTAGCCTTGGCCTTTGCAAAATTTAGACAAGCAGAAAACTTCAAATACATTATCACATATTAATTGCCAATAATGACTTGTATCAAGGTATCTTGTGTTATTTAAAATAAATTAACTGATACAGAAAGAGTCCTAATTAATGACTTTACCGATTATCTTTCTTGCTGTAAATATGAGTTTGTATTCTTTTTTTTTGTCCTATCCTACTCACACATGACTACGCATTCTATTTATCATGATTCCCAAAGATGGAAAGGTTAGCTATGTGACCTCTCCTCTTCTTTCTGACCAACCCTTCTTTTATCTCTTCATTTGTCGGAGACCATGATGTATGAAAGAGTTAAGACCTAAGGGAGCCGGGTGTGGTGGCGCATGCTTGTAATCCCAGCATTCGGGAGGCTGAGACCAGAGGATCCGGGTTCGAGGCCAGCCTCAGCTACCTAGTGAGGCACTCTGCAACTTATTGAGACTCGGTTTCAAAATAAAGAATAAAAAATAGGGCTTGGGGGTATAGCTCAGAGGTAGAATGCCCCTGAGTTCAATCCCCAGTACCGCAAAAAAAAAAAAAAAAAAAAAAAAA
>PVLC010031787.1:0-18562 GCA_004027655.1 Graphiurus murinus | reverse complement strand
AAAAAAAAAAAAAAAAAAAAAAAAAGAAAGAAAGAAAGAAATTAGCCTGCAGCCGGGCATGGTGGCACACGCTTGTAATCCCAGCATTTGGGAGGCTGAAACTGGAGGATCCGGGTTCGCGGCCAGCCTCAGCTACCTAGTGTGGCACTCCGCAACTTAGTGAGACTCGGTTTCAAAATAAAGAATAAAAAGTAGGGCTGGGGGTGTAGCTCGGAGGTAGAATGCCCCTGAGTTCAATCCCCAGTACCACAAAAAAAAAAAAAAAAAAAAAAAATAGGGCTGGGGGTATAGCTCAGAGGTAGAATGCCCCTGAGTTCAATCCCCAGTACTAGAAAAAAAAAAAATTAGTTTGCTTCTTGTCACATTCCTTCTACAAAGCTAAGAATGATAATCTCATCTGTCCAGCTGTGATAGACATACAAATAGCAAGGCTGGAGATCTTGCAGGGCTGGGGGTTTCCTTTCTGCGTGTATGAGTTACTTGTTTACATCTTTGGCTCATATATATTAGGTTGTTTAATTGCTTTTTGACTTTGTCTAACTTTTGCAAACATTTATAGTTCTGGTGTATTGAGTCGATCAATCTTCCCCCTTATGATTTATGTTTTCATCTTGCTTAAGAACTCTTTCCTATCCCAAAGTCATAAAAATTATTAGATGAAAATACAAGACTCAATTTCAACTTTGCTTTTAGCTTTCAGTTTGATTGATGTCGAACACATTTCTGTCTGGGATTTGAAGTAAAGACATCATCGCCCTTTTACACTGGCTGGTGAGCCGGTTTCCCCAGAACCACTTAATACATCCTCTGTCCTTTCTTGGAGGATGCACTCTCTCTTGTCTTTATTTACCCTTCAACAATCAAGTGAGAACTGCTTGATCCCTAATGGAGGAATCACGGCACAGTGCTTTAAAGGCAAGAGTACTAAATAGATGGACGACGTACTTGTGTGTCTAAAGCTGTGTTCCAGAGGCACCTTCGATCCTTGGCTGAGCGTCTCTGGGAATGCTTCCCTGAGCACATCCTCCCGTGCATCTGTTCCTGCCTGACAAGGCTTTAGTAGTGCAAGAGAGAGAATTACCAATCAATCCATTATTCTATGTTACATGGTTTTTATAATCTCTCTCTCTTCCACTCCCTCTCCCTCTCCCTCTCCTCTCTTCTCCTTTCTCTCTCTCTCTCTCTGGTACTGGGGATTGAACCCAGGGACATTCTACTTCCAAGCTACATCCCTAGCCCCTTTTAATTTTGATTTTGAAACAGGCTCTCGCTAAGTTGCTGAGACTGGCCTTGAACCTGTGATCCTCCTATTATAGTATCCCATGTATATCTCTTTTTGCAAAACAGCTTTATTAACATATAATTGATATAGAAAAATCAGACATTTAATATGTTCAATTTGATGGGATTGGAGATAAGTGAACATAAGTGATACCACAGTCACTATTGGGGTAATGAATGTTACCCCAAAGAATATTACCTACAAAATGTTAATGATTGTCTTTGATATGTTTGTGAAAGTACATCGTGTGCATTAGGGTGCCCCCACCCCAATCACCTTCTTTGCTCACCTAAGGTTTCTCCTTCATCTGGAGTCCCTCTTATGTCCCACTCCTTGTGGAAAGAATACTTAACATGAGTTCCACCGTCTTAATAAAAATTTAAGTGTACAAGCCAGGTGTGGTGGTGCATGCTTGTAATCCCAGTACTTGGGAGGCTGAGACCGGAGGATCCAGGTTCGAGGCCAGCCTCAGCTACTTAGTGAGGTCCTCTGCAACTTAATGAGATCCTGTTTCAAAATAAAGAATAAAAAATAGAACTGGGGTATAGCTCAGAGGTAGATGCCCCTGAGTTCAATCCCCAGTACCACAAAATAAATAAATAAATAAATAAATAAATAAATAAATAAATAAATAATAAAAAAATAGGGCTGGGGGTATAGCTGGGAGGTAGAATGCCCCTGGATTCAATCCCCAGTACTGAAAAAAAAAAGATTTTAAGGTGTACAATACATTATTGTTGACTTGGGCATAATGTTGTATAGCAGATCTCTGGAACGTGGTCATCTTGTATAACTGAGACTTTATACCCATTGAGCAGCTCCCTACTTCCTCCTCCTCCAGCCCCTGGCAGCCTCCATTCTCCTCTGTTTCTGTGAGTTGGACTATTGGAGACTCTACGTATAAGTGAGATCATGCAGTATTTGTCTTTCTTATTTCATGTAACATAATGTCCTCCAGGTTCATCCCATGCTTTGCATATGGCAGGCTTTCCTTCTTTATTAGAGCTGAATAATGATCCATGTATCCCATCTATAGCTCAGTTGTGCCAGGACAGTAGCGTAGGTTGTGGATAGGCCTAAAAAGTGCCTGGAGACGCCGTAGGAGATATGATTTGTTGAGGTCAAGTGGACAAGAGATCAGTGGCTGCTCCAGGAAGAGTTCAGGGGCGACAGGTTGAGAGATAGTACCTCTGTCCCTCATCGTGCTTTGCCATGGTGTTTTGTCCAGTGGCATCCAGGCGGACAATTGACACGTATCCTATCAACTGGGAAACATTATGCTAAGTGAGATTAGTCAGTCACAAAAAGTAAAAAATTGTATGCTCTCTCTAATATGTGGAAGCTAGGGAGAAAGTGGGGCATAAGAGGGACTCCAGATGAAGAAGGAGAAACCTTAGGTGAGCAAAGAAGGTGATTGGGGGGGGCACCCTAATGCACATGATGTACTTTCACGAACATATCAAAGTCAATCACTAAGGGAGAGCGAGGGAGTGGGGTGGGAATTGGGGAACGGTTAAATGAGAGATGTGTGCACGTATGCCTTTACCAGCTTGTACCTAACAAAGATGTATGATTACAAGGCACCAATAAAAAATAAATAAATAAAAATAAATAAAAAACGACTCCCCCCCCCAAAAAAAGGGCGCGGGGGGGGGGGAACACCACCACCACCAACAACAAAAAACATGTATAGTTGGGCGTGGTGGCGCATGCTTGTAATCTCAGCATTTGAGAGGCTGATACCGGAGGATCTGGGTTCGAGGCCAGCCTCAGCTACCTAGTGAGGCACTCCGCAACTTAGTGAGACTCGGTTTCAAAATAAAGAATAAAAAATAGGGCAGGGGGTATAGTAATCCCATCTCTGGCTGTCTATCCAAAAGAATTGAAGGAGGTAGAATGCCCCTGAGTTCAATCCCTAGTACCGCAAAAATAAATAAATAAATAAATAAATAAATAAATAAATAAATAAATAAATAAACAAAAAAACCCAAAAAACATAAAAACACCATGTATCCTATCCATAGTGCTCCCAGGGCTCCCAGTGCTCCCAGTGCTCCCAGGGCTCCCAGTGCTCCTAGCCCTTTCCTACTCAGAAAGGGGTTTTCTGGGTCAGGCTGCAGGAGCAGTGACGTCATCAGCCTCAGCTTGCTTCCTTTGCTGGTATGACCAGCACCCCAAGGAGCAGCAGTCCTGAAGTGCATGGGAGAAAGTAGCTTCCTCCAGGGAACATGGCTTGCCCTCATTCCCACTGTGCAGCAGACAAAGCCAGAGACCTTCAAGATACTACCTGTCGGAACTTGCCCTCATCGTCGCCTAAACTTGGTTAGGTTTGGGGGAAGAGAAATGGGGTTTTTAGGAACATGGTGTTCTATCATCCCCTTTTCTTTACTGGAGACCCACCATTACATGTATATAACACGCTTCCTTTAAGAATTCCTCTCTTGATGAGCATTTCAGTTGTTCCCACGTCTTGCCATGGTGAATAATACTTCAACAAACACGGAAACACAGGGAGTTCTTTGAGATCCTGATTTCAATTCTTTTGGATAGACAGCCGGAAATGGGGTTGCTGAATCATATGGTAGTTCTGTTTTTAAATAAGTAAAAAAAATAAAAAACTACTTTCCTCCAAAAAAAGGGCCCTGGAAAAACAACAACAACAATAACAACAACAAAAAAACCCCCAAAACCAACATGTATAGTTGGGCGTGGTGGTGCACACTTGTAATCCCAGCATTTGGGAGACACTCCGTGTTTTTAATGGTTTTTTTTTTTTTTTTTTTTTTTTTTATAATACTTGGAATTGAACCTAGGAGTGTTCTACCTCCAAGCTATACCCCAAGCCCTATTTTTTATTCTTTATTTTGAAACAGGGTCTCACTAAGTTGCAGAGGGCCGCACTAAATAGCTGAGGTTGGCTTCAAACTGGGATTCTCAGGTTTCAGCCTCCCAAGTACTGGGATTACAAGTATGTGTGCCACCACACCTGGTTCTGTTTTTAATGTTTGAGGAAATGCTGAATTGTCTTGTGTTGTGGCTGCACTGTTTGACATTCCCACAAATAGTGTACAGGGTCCCAGTCAATCCACATCCTTGCTAACTCTTGGTGTCTTTTGTCTTTTTTTTTTTGATAGTGGGCAACAGGTATGCCAGAAGGTGCTCAGTGTCAGGAATTATCAGGGAAATATAAATCAGAGGCATGATGATGTGACCTCAGATCTGTTAAAATGGCTGTTACAGAACCGGGTGTGGTGGCGAACACTTGTAATCCCAATACTTTTGAGGCTGAGACAGGAGGATTGCAAGTTTGAGGACAGCCTCAGCAAGTAGTGAGACTCTCATCAACCTAGTGAGACCCTGTTTCCAAATAAAAATAAAATAGGGCTGGAGGTGGAGCTTAGAGGTAAAATGCCCCTGGGTTCAATCCCCAGTGCCGCAAAAAAATAAAAAATAAAAAAATAAAAATGATGGCTGTTACATGTGGATTTAAGAGTGCTAAGTAGATAGTCTAAACTATGCCGTGATTCCTCCCTTCTTGATTCCATTGAGAATCAAACAGTTATCATAAGGCGAAGACTGATGATTCATTACACATGTGGGTTTTGCCTGCCTGGCTCTGAGTTCTCCATCACAGGAATTATTCTGTTTCATCTAGATCCCCCAAATCTAGCATGCTGCTCACATGTCATTGTTCTGGAAACTTTTTCCCGGATTTGGCCTAAATATGGTTTCAAAGGGGGCATTATGGGTAATAGGATATGAAACAAAGAAAATCAAATTATGTTTTGAAGTCCCTTCTTTAATACAGAGAATAGAACATTTAATTACATACTTGCTTTCATTTAAGTTATCACAGATATAAATCACAAAAAGAAGTAAATATGCTAGTTAGAACAAATATTATTAAAGACAAAATAGATAAAGAAATATGGTCTTAACCACATAAATTATAGGCTATTTTACAAAAATAGGTGCATATACATACACACGTGATAATAGGATACATTTGCCAATGGGGTAAATTTGATTCTTCCCTAGTGATTAGAACAGATTTAGTTGATTACTACACACACACACACACACACACACACATACACACACACACACACACCAAGAGGAAAATTTTCTAAAATAATTAGGGACAAATTTAAATTTTCTGGCTCAGAACTTTTCAAAGCCACCTGAAAGGATGGCTTTGAAAATATTGTATTAAAATATTTACTGTTGGTCTCACCCAACAAGTGTTAAAATGAATATACAACAGAGTGACGGGAAACCAGTTTAGATTGCTTTACTTGTTTGCACACTTAACTGTTGTCTGTCTCTCACTCACTCCTATAATGACAACACGGACAGTCGTGCCTCGCAATGAATACACATACAGTATGGGATGGGTCCATGACAGTACTGCACTAAAGGTGGGAGAGGTGGAGATTTGGAATGGGGGCTACTCAGTCCAAAAGAACTACCTCGAATGTGTAGATGTTATAAAAAGATAGTTAAAATTCTACTGTTCTAGTGAGGCTAAGAATGAAGCTACATTTTTTTCCTTCCTTCCTTTTTTTTTTTTTTTTTTGTAATACTGGGTATGGAACCCAGGGTCATCCTACCTCTGGGCTACACCCCTAACTCTATTTTATTTTTTATTTGGAAACAGGGTCTTGATAAGTTGCTGAGAGCCTCACTAAGTTGCTGTCCTTGAACCTGTGATCCTCCCGTCTCAGCTTCCCAAGTACTGGGATAACCTGTACGCACCACCATGCCTGGTGGAAGTCACACTTTTCAACTGAAAATGAGACAAATTTTAATCTAAAAGGAATGGAAGCACATTGGAATTTGGCCATGCCAACCCTATGTCACTGAATTTTTAGTAACAGTTCCAATGAAACAGATAAACAGAGGGCAGAATTATGCGTGAGAAGCTTGTTTCCAGTCACAACTATGTCACTGTAAGATTTTGGCCAATGAGGGATAATTTCCTCAATTATAAAATGTGTTAGGAAGACTACCTGCCCTGTCCTCTTCATAGAATTGTTGTCAGAATCAAATACAGTTTAATTTGACAGAGCCTATTCTTTAACCAAGTACTTCAAGCAAAGCATCCTTGTTACAGTCAGCACTGAAAGCAAGAACACTGTGGCAGGTGCAGCCATGGGAGACTTGGTCAGCAAGAATGGCTGACCACCAAGCCCCGGGTAGTGCTTTCTGGGTCCATCACAGGATTTGAAGGCAGGACGCAGCACGGCCGGGCCATTTCTGCACTGCCTGATACTCCTCCAGGGGCAGCCTTTGCTCTGGATCTCATCATGGTCTTGCAAGACTCTCGTGGGACTATGGCTCAGTCTTATGCGTTCCCTGCTCTCTCCCCCTTGTTCCTTTGCTCCTCCCCCTTATCAAGCGAGACAAGGCGTCTCTTCATCAGCTGATCCTGATCTCAGCGAGGCGGCCACTTCCTGGGGAGGGAGAACACCTGAGCAGGTGTTTTGGGGTAGATGTGAACTTCTCACCAGGGAGCTCACTGCTTCCATTTCAGGGAAGAGACAGACCTGGACATTGCTTGTGTTGTTCTCATTTGATTCTCTTGCCTTTTATTTCTGTTTGGTTTTCTTTCTACATTAAAGTTCCAATTACATATATACCCCATGAAAAAATTTTTGTGTGTGTGTGTGGTACTGGGGATGGAACCTAGGGGCATTCTACCTCCTAGCTATACCCCCAGTCCTATTTTTTATTCTTTATTTTGAAACAGGGTCTCACTAAGTTACGGAGAGCTTCTCTAAGAAGCTGAGACTGGCCATGAACCTGGATCTTGCAGTTTCAGCTTCTCAAGTACTGGGATTACAAGTGTGCGCCACCATGCCTGGCCCCCATGAAATTTTGAATTAATTTTTCTTTTGTAATGCTGGGGATGGAACCCAGGGGCATTCTACCTCTGAGCTATACCCTCAGCCCTATTTTTATTCTTTATTTTGAAACAGGGTCTCTCTAAGTTGCTGTAGGCCATGCTAAGTTGCTGAGGCTGGCTTCAAACTGGTGATCCTCCTGTCTCAGCCTCCTAAGTATTGGGATTACAGGTGTGTACCACCAGGCCTGGCTTACCTCATGAATTTTTCGTGTGCATTTTGGTAACATTTGAGGTCATGGCACTAATGTCAAAATACCTTTTTTGGTTGTTTTTAACTTATTCCAGTATGAATTTGTGTGTATGTTTTAAACTAAATCTATGTTTTCTTTTCTTTCTTTTTTGGCACTGGGGATTGAACCCAGGGACATTCTACCTCTGAGGTACACCCCTAGTCCTATTTTTTATTTACTTTGAAACAGGGTCTCACTAAGTTGTGGAGAGCCTAAGTAGCTGAGGCTGGCTGTGAAGCTGTGAACCCAGATCCTCTGGTCTCAACCTCCCAAGTACTGGTATTTCTTGTGTGTGTGTGTGTGTGTGTGTGTGTGTGTGTGTGTGTGTGTGTGTGTTACTGGGTATGGAACCCAGGAGCCTTCTACCTCTGGGTAGAAGGCCTATTTTAAATAGGCCTACCCAGGCCTATTTTATATTTTATTTGGGAACAGGGTCTCACCAAGTTTCTGAGAGCCTCACTAAGTAACTGAGGCTGGCTTTGAACCTGTGATCCTCCTGTCTCAGCCTCCCAAGTACTGGAATTATAAGCGTGCACCACCATGCCTGGCAAGTGTGTGCCACCATGCCTGGCTAAATCTGTTTCCAAATTCTCTCCTCCCTCCTTCCACTGCTGCCTTCCTCCTCTTCCTCCTTTTCTTCTTCTTTTTCTTTCTCTTTCTCTCTCTCTCTCTCTCTCTCTCTCTCTCTCTCTGTCTCTCTCTCTCTCTGTCTCTCTCTCTCATAAAATAAATTGAACAGGACAGAGCAAGCTCCTGGGGAGATCTACCTACGTGAAGCCAGGCACATTGGCTTAGTCTGGACTTGCTTCTTGCACTGAGAGAGATCACTGGCTTCTTTTTTTTTTTTTTCGGTACTGGGGATTGAACTGAGGGGCATTCTACCTCCGAGCTACACTCCCAGCCCTATTTTTTATTCTTTATTTTGAAACAGGGTCTCACTAAGTTGTGGAGTGCCTCACTAGGTAGCTGAGGCTGGCCGCAAACCCGGATCCTCCGGTCTCAGTCTCCCAAATGCTGGGATTACAAGCGTGCGCCATCACGCCTGGCGATCATTGGCTTCTTTAAAGCTCCACTCCCCCAACTGTATTGCAAAACAGGAGTAAAGAAGTCCTCTTCGCCTTGAGAGGGGACGGTAGCATGACATGTGCAACGTTGCTGCAAGAATCAGCAGGGATTTGAGGACAGTTCTTCTCAACCTTTGCATGGAGTCCATAATTAGAGTTGTCAGAAATATTTTTACTTTCACTCAGATGTATGCTCACCTTAAGGTTGGAATGGGGTGTGATATTTTGAGTTCTGTTTGGCTCAAAGTTACTGTAAACAGTAACTGGATCGTGACCTGGAGATCAGCCCTGTGGCCATTTCACACCGTCGTCCAGCTATTTCCATTCTCAAATGCTCTTATTTCCCATACCTCCCTTCTGCCCTATAATTGAATTTCCAGGACTATAAATAAAATAGAGTTAATATTCCTCAACATCTTCAGCAGAAGGGAGCATGCAAACATTCTAAAGGCACAAGCCCAAGCCGTTCCAAGATAAAGAAGCAAGTTCAGGGTCTCGTGGAGAACACAGGTTTGGGAATCCCACATGGTCTTATCAGGAGCCAGCTGCTAACATTTACACAATGGCTTCTTGTAAGCTTTACTGCACATTTGACCATGTCGATAGTTTTTTTTTTTTTTTTTTTTTTTAAATCATTGTGGCTTAGAAAATACCTTTTAAAACTTGGTTTGTATTTTTGTATAATTATTTTCTCTGTGTAAGTTTTCAAGATCATGATTGAAAAAAATCATGAGTGTTTTTCCAATTTCCATTACAGATTTTTTTTTTTTTTTTGAGGTACTGGAGATTGAACCCAGCGGCATTCTACCTCTGAGCTACACCCCCAGCCCTATTTTTTATTCTTTATTTTGAAACAGGGTCACACTAAGTTGTGGAGGGCCTCACTAAGTAACTGAGGCTGGCCGTGAACCCGGATCCTCCTGTCTCAGCCTTCCAAGTACTGGGATTACAAGCGTGCACCACCCGCCTGGCTTCAGAATGTTTTTAATTTTTTAAAATTATTGCGGTATTGGGGATCGAACCAGTGGCATTATAACTCTGAGCTACACCCCCAGCCCTGCTTTATTTTTTTTATTTCGAAACAGATCTTGCTACGTTACTGAGAGTCTCACTAAATTTCTGAGGCTGGCCATGAACCTGCCACCGTCCTATTTCAGCCTCCCAAGTACTGGGATTACAGGTGTGCACCACCATGCTTAGAATGTTTTTCTTTTTCTTTTCTTTTCTTTTACAAAGTCAAAAGCGCCATCCTTTGAAAACACAGGGAATAATGTTTTGAAATAAATGCAGAACGACCTGAGCATTGGTGTGGCTGAGCCGAGGAGGAAGCGGGGACCAGGCTACCGGTGCAGGAGGCATCCGGCGAGGGGAAGGGGCTGGGTTAGGTAGCACTGTTCCTTGTGGCCCCCGCTTTTATCTTTCCCATCGATGAGGATAATGGGGAAATGCTTATAGTGTTCGATGATCTCTTCCACTGAGTTGAACTTCTGAAATACAAAGAGGAAGGTTAGCAGCTTTTAGCATAATTGGGGTCTGTCAGTTCAGTACAGATTGAGTGCAGTGTTCCACTTACAAAATTCATATTGTAAAGGGATGTCAGAGAGTTGTTTTTTTGTTTTTGTTATTGTTTGTTTGTTTTTGCGGTCCTGGGAATTGAACTCAGGGGCATTCTACCTCCGAGGTATACCCCCAGCCCTATTTTTTAGTCTTTATTTTGAAACAGGGTCTCACTAAGTTGCGGAGTGCCTCACTAAGTAGCTGAGGCTGGCTGCAAACCTGGATCCTCCAGTCTCAGCCTCCCAAATGCTGGGATTACAAGCGTGCGCCATCACGCCCGGCTGTTTTTCTTTTTTTAAAGGACATAGCCAAGAAACTTTTGAAGGATAAGCTAGAAGAACAAGGAGATGTGGGGGAAGGGGAGGTGAAAATGCCTTGGAGCTCAACCTGAACCCGGTGGGATCTAGTCAGTTTCCTCCCCAGAATCAGGCCCCATGGGCAAGGTCCACTCTGTTCTAGCACAGCCTTCCTGCCCAGAAGGATGCAGCAAGCAGGTCCTGGTACCTCTGCTGTTGGCCTCCCCAGCCTCCTTCATGACAGTGACCTCCAGGGAGACAGGGGAACCAGGCCAGCTCAGCAAACAGGCAGGAAGCACCTGCGGGGAGCTTCCCCCCTGGGGATCCACAGGAATGGGGACCATAGTGGGGCCATTTGTCCTTGGCCACACTGGCTTTCCTCCCCGGGCTTCTTGTGAAAGAGCAAAGGTGATTGCAGATTTCACTCTTCCCAAAGACACAGAGAAAGTGCCGGGGCCATTCAAAGGGAAGTAAGATGCCTTCAGGTTTAGCAGAACCAAGAAGTCCTTTGGCCAGGGTATAGACCAGAAATGGGCTTTGCATTCTGGGTGATTCCAATCTTGGTGACGTGGAGGGTTTAAGTAGCAGGCCAGGCATGGTGGTGCACGCTTGCAATCCCAGTACTTGGGAAGATGAGACAGCAGGATCACAGGTTTGCAGCCAGCCTCAGCTAACTAGTGAGGCCCTCCGCAACTTAGTAAGAGCCTTTTTCAAAATAAAGGATAAAAAATAGGGCTGAAGGTGCACCTCAGAGGTAGAATGCCCCAGGTTCAATCCCCAGTACCAAAAAAACAAAAAACGAAAAACAAAACAAAAAACCCTGAAGAGCAGAGCCTGGACCAGGACAGGTGTTGGGAAGATTTGTGCACATACAGTAATTCTGATTGGCTGGGATTGCAAGAGTCCCCAAAGGGGACAGGGATGATGTGAGAGGTAATTAAGAAGGGCTTGCTCCACCTGCCTCCTCTCTGCTCCTCTGCAAGCCGGTGTGGTGAGCAGGGCAGGTAGGGTTCTCTTTCCTGAAGAGCTAAGGGGATAGCAACTAAGACAAATGGACACCAGGATGTCCTGGCAGAGGGAGGAGTAGACGAAACAAAGTCAGAGTCAAAGAAAACCTCACCCTGGCTCCCTCCCTTCAGGCTGTGTCATAGTCTGCCCTGGAATCTTGGAACACATGAGGTCACAAGCCATGGGCCAAGTTCTAGAGTGGAAAGCGTAGATACTCGACCAGAAAAATGAGCTTGGTGTTCCTGGCCCTAGTTCCCTCTGAGCCTTTTACTGGATCCTTGGCAAAGTTTTCAACCAAGTTACCTGTGTTTCAGCCTGTCTCAGTCCATTTGGACTGCTATAAGAAAATACAATACAACAGAAACTTTTTATTTCCTTTCAGTTCCAGAGTCTGGGAAACCTCAGATCAAGGCAAATTTTGTGTCTGGGGAGGGCTGACTTCCTAGTTCACAGAAGAAACCCTCTTACTACCATCTCACATGGTAGAAAAGATGAGGGTCTCTCTGGAAAACTCTCTCTTGTGGTACTGGGGATAGAACCCAGGGGTATTCAACCTCTGAGCTATATACCCAACCATATTTTATTTTTTTTATTTTCAAACAGGGTCTCAATGAGTTGCCTGGCTAAGTTGCTGATACTGGACTCAAAACTGTGATTCTCCTGTCCCAGCATCCCAAGTACTGGGATTATAGGTGTGCACCACCATGCCCAGATCTGGGAATCTCTTTATTTATTTACAGGTTTGTAAAATAGCATTTACTTTTTAAAGTTAATGTGTGGGAATCTCTTTAATAAAGACACTAATTCCATTCACAAAGCCTCCACCCTCATGACTTAATCACCCCAAAGACCTCACCTCCTGATAAGATCTTGGAGTTTAGGATTTCAACATATAAAATTTTCACTGGCCAGGCATGGTGGCGCACGCTTGTAATCCCAGCATTTGGAAGGCTGAGACCGGAGGATCTGGGTTCGAGGCCAGCCTCAGCTACCTAGTGAGGCACTCCGCAACTCAGTGAGAGTGAGACTTGGTTTCAAAATAAAGAATAAAAAATAAGGCTGAGGGTTTAGCTCGGAGGTAGAATGCCCCTGAGTTCAATCCCCAGTACCGCAAAAAAAACCCACAAAAAACATATGAAATTTTTTTGGTGGAAGGAAAACATTCAGACTATAACACCATCTCTGATAAACATACACTATAGAAGAGCTCCTTCCTGAGGCTCAGATAAAATGATTTCCCTGTTGTCCAAGGGGGATAGAAATTGTTCTACCATAGTGGTGTAATCATAAGTGAAAACCTTGTAGAGGCTAAATACCTGAGTTCAAAGCCTGGCTCTCCCACCCATTGGCTGTGTGACTTGGGGCAAAACTCTTACACTCTTAGTATTTTCCTTTCTCTATTTACAAATAGGACTTGTCCCTGAGGTTCCCTGTAAATATGAGGACTTAGAATAGAATATAAGCTGTCTTTCAACACACAGTCAGTCCTTGGCCCATGGCAGTCACTAGTATTGTTTTCTCTCTCTCTAGGTTTTCCAGAAACATCATGAGAGAGCAAGGAAATCATCAGAGGTGTTTCCAGACATCCTGTGCTTTAGGAAGAAAGAGAGTCTCTGTTTCTTTTCTTTTCTTTTTTTTTTTTCTGGTACTGGTGATTGAACTCAGGGACATTCTACCTCCGAGCTATACCCCCAGGCCTATTTTTTAATCTTTATTTTGAAACTGAGTCTCACTAAGTTGCGGAGTGCCTCACTAGGTAGCTGAGGCTGGCCTCGAACCCGGATCCTCCGGTCTCAGTCTCCCGAATGCTGGGATTACAAGTGTGCGCCACCATGCCCGGCTCAAGAGAGTCTCTGTATTTCATTTCCAATTCTAAACCAAGGACAGATCTTTCTTCCTCCTTCTTCACACTGGACAAAACCAAAAACCAATGAACAGAAAGACATTTTTCGCACAGAACTCTTCCACAAAAATGGTTAGCTGGGAATCTTTCCTGGCAACAGTCTTCAGAGGGAAAATGTTTGCTCCCTATGCTTATTCCTGTTTTCCTTAGATTGTCCTGAGATAACGAATTCAATATTAATTGCTTTAATAATCTACCACACGGATGCTATTTTATGTGGTATTATCATTTTAACAAAGCAGGAAGCAAGGTAGGTGCAATTAATCATGCTGTCATTACCTATATTTGGCTTCTGATGATGTGCCCACAACTGAAATACTGCCCTAAAGAGACTTTAGAAAAGATTATAATTAAGCTCTTCTTTTTATAGTAAATTATTTGTTTCCAGGGGGACAGCAAATGCCATCTTGATATTAGATCTTAAAGCTGGCTTAAACTTTTTATGTTTATCTTATGTGCAAACCATAGGCAGTGTTTCCTTTATTCTTCCTTCTTCCCAGAAAAGCAAATAAATTTGATGAGGCGCACATGGGAGGAGAGAGAGAGAGAGAGAGAGAGAGAGAGAGAGAGAGAGAGAGGAGATAGGGGAAGTGAGGAATGTACCTACAAAGCCGGGTGTGGTGGTGCACGCTTGTAATCCCAGCATTCCGGAGGCTGAGACCGGAGGATACTGGTTCGTGGCCAGCCTCAGCTACCTAGTGAGGCACTCCGCAACTTAGTGAGACTCGGTTTCAAAATAAAGAATGAAAAATAGGGCTGGGGGTATAGCTCGGAGGTAGAATGCCCCTGAGTTCAATCCCCAGTACCGCAAAAAATAAAACTAAAAAAAAAATCAAAATAAAGAATAAAAAGTAGGGCTGAGAGTATAGGTCGGAGGTAGAATGCCCCTGAGTTCAATCCCCAGTACTGCAAAAAAAAAAAAAAAAGGAAAGAAAAGAAATATACCCACAGGTCAGGTTCATTGCTCATCTTTGTCTTTAAAATTTAACTTATATAAACATCTATCATCATTTTTAGAAGCTTATATGCATCTGCAGAGCAAGAAAAGATCTGGTAATTGAAACAGGTCTTCTCTGAGCTTTCAGGAAATGTAGACAGACATGACTTGTGAAATTGGGCTGCAATTTGGGCTGGCATTTGGCAGCAGGTAAATATTTTGTCTGAAGCAGGTGCCTCTCTGGCTTGCTGGGGCAGGTATTCTACCAACCACATTGTTGCTGAGGTGTCTGCATAGACAGGCACAGATGACTAGGGTCCCCTGGATGGCAGGGACTCCACCACATTGAGTCTAGCAGGGTGTAGGCATAAAATTAATGCTTGGCCAATAAATGAGTAACTGGGTGTAGTGGGCTGAATGTGCCCCTTCCCAACATATACATGTCTTAGTCGTAGACTCCATGAATATAACTGTACATGCTCAAAGAGTTAATATAATTTTACTTGAAGACCCTGTTTTAGTCAGGGTCTTCAGAGAGAGTCTAATCCTAGGTTACCCAGTGGGTCCAGGATGTCATCACAAGTATCTTTATAAGATAAAAGCAGTGGGGGATTTTAATCAGAGCAGAGGAGGCGGTGTGACCACAGGCAGAGATGGGGGGGGGGGTCACAAGCCAAGGAGCCAGGGATGGCACAGCCACCATCAGCTGGAAGAGGCAAGAGTGGATTCTGCCCTAGGACCTCAGGATGGAGTGTCTCCTGCCCGTGATTTCGGACTTCCAGCCTCCAGAACTGCAAGGGAATAATTTTTTTCTTGTTTCAAGTCACCTGCTTCGTGGTAATTTATGATAGTAGCCTCAGAAAATGAATACAGTGGGTATTCAATATTGAATCTGAACTCAGACATGAATTTTTAGCCATCTGACTACTTTTTTATTTTTTTGTGGCACTGGAGTTTGAACCCAGAGGCATTTCTACCTCCAAGCTATACCCCCAGCCCTGTTTTTTATTCTTTACTTTTGAAACAGGGTCTTACTAAGTGTTGGAGGGCCTCACTAAGTAGCTAAGGCTGGCTGCGAATCTGTAATCCTCCTGTCTCAGCCTCCCAAGTACCCATCTGGCTAACTGAATGACCCAAAACTAAGTACTGTAGACTGAGTGGATTAAACAATGGAAATTTATTTCTTCACAATTTTGGAGGCCAGGAGTTTAAGATTGAGGTGTAGATAGGGTGGATTTCTCCCGAGACCTCTCTCCTTGGCTGGCACATGGTGGTCTTCTTCCTGTCAGTGTGAGTCTCTTCTTTTAAAGAAGCCAGTCCTATTGGATTAGGACTCACTCCAATACCTCATTTAACTCTGATATTTAACTCTGATCATCTCTTTATAGGCTCTGTCTCCAAACACAGTCACATCCTGAGGTCCTGGCATTTGAGACTTTAACTTGTGAATCTGGGATGAACAGAATTCAGTTCTGAACACACACCCACAGACAAAATGTAGGTCTGGGTTTACTAAATGGGAACCACTGAATTATAGAAGTAGAGGCTCCAAGATCATTTTCATTTGAGGAAATTAAAGCCCAGAAAAGTTAAGCAACCCGCCTACCCTCACATGCTTCACAAATGGCGACCCAGAGCTAACTTTCTTCCCTCTTTTTCTTCTTCTTTCATCAAAAGAAGGGTTTTACGAATAGCCTCTGCTTTCCCTCCATCTAAGATAGGAATGATTCCTACCTCAAAGAGTTGCCAAAGATTAAAATAAGAGAATGCAGATGGCCTCAGCCTAGCACAAACCTATTCAACGGAAACTTTCCCTTTCTGGTCAATTTACTTATAAAGTTATCAGTGAACACTTTAACTGACGCCTTCTTTCCCTCCTCCCCAGGGACACAATCCTATGGATAACAGTGCTAAGAATAGACTTCAGAAATGCCTGCAGTGGAGCCTGCTTGTAATCCCAGCATTTGGGAGGCTGAGACCGGAGGATCCGGGTTCATGGCCAGCCTCAGCTACCTAGTGAGGCACTCTGCAACTTAGTGAGACCCTATTTCAAATAAAGAATAAAAAATAGGGCTGGGGGTATAGCTTGGAGGTAGAATGCCCCTGAGTTCAATCCCCAGTGCCACAAAAAAAAAAGAAAAAAAAAAAAAAGAAAAGCCTGCAGTGGAGATTGAGCATGGGAAGGGGTGTGCATTAGCAGGGGTGTTTGGGGAGGCTTCTAAAAGACAGAATGTAGGCGCTGTAGCAGACTGAGTTGCCTTTAACATGCAGAGCAGGATGGGGGCCTGGTGGGCTAAAGTGTAAGACACCTGCAGGGAAGTTTGTAGAAGGAGCTGGGAAGGTCAGATTGCAGTCTTCTCCAGGCTGGAGTCTTGCCTCCTCTCCTGTGATCACCAGGAAATGGAGATGTGACACCAGCACCCCCCAAACTCAACCTTTACTTGCTGCTCCTCGTTCCCTGGGAGAGGGGAGCACTGTGGTTATACCCACCTGGTTTCCTCTGAGTCCCGTCCCCAATGCAAACTGCCGACTGCTCTCCAGGAAGCGGATCTTCACATTGTAGACCTTGTTCCCGTAAAACACCACCAGAACGTAGGGTTCCGCCTTGGACTTGGTGGAACAGTCTCGGACCAAGAAAGTCCCATCCTGAAGCAAAAGGAATAATGGTCATTGTCTCGAGCCTGTCAGTGTCCTGTCCTCGTAATGCGGACAGCCTTGCAGTTAGCATGGGTAAGATGCCCCAATGGGCTTAGCTTTTGGCAAACCAGGGGTTTAATTTTTAAAGTTTCTTCTGTGTAAGTTTTTATCAAGAGTCTGCATGAACGAGGGATCTGATTACTTTCTGAGAGGTGGACCAGGTGGATCAAGGCACCCCCTTCTTTCAAATCCTCCTCCATCCTCTACTGACTTCGGCGTGACGCCTACAACCCTCACATCTGTTCATGGCGAAGGCACCAGCCTGCTCTGTGGTTTGATCGCCCGTTGGTCGTTCCTGTCCTGGGTCTCCTCTCCTGCCCCTGGCTCCTGCCCCAGCCAAGGTCACGGTTCCCATGGTTCCCCACGGTTCCCCCCGGCTCTCCACGGCCCCTGGTTTGGGGGTCTCATCCCTCCTCAGGGTGCACCTCTGCCTTGGTCAAGCTGCGTATATTTCCTCTCCACCTGCTGCTCACGTCTTCTAGGGGGAGAGGAACGCCCGCAGGCTGCAGGTGGGAGAAGATTTTAACCTAATAAATTGGGCCTCTGAGTGGGAAGACCAGGGTCCCCCAAAGAGGTCTAGGGCTTGGAAGAGATTGACACTAAAGTGAGTGTGGGGGGGCCTGGGGGCAGGAGGCGAGGGCAGAGCAGGGAAGGGACAGGAGAGGAACCCGAGTTGGCTGAGAGGTGAAGGCAACCAGACGTTTCAGTTACAGAGGCCGAGGTAGGCAGCGAGGATGTCCGACAGAAGGTCAACAGGACGGAGGGGCCCCATGGCCGAGAGGAGGCCGCGGGTCAGAAAGGACCAGGCACACTCCGAGGAAAAGCTCAGGATGAAGGCCTGCTGGAGAAAGGCTGAGATACAGGGCAATCCTCGGAACACTCACAGGCTTAGCTTTCCGGTTACACTGCGCCATTCACATGACAAAAAAAGACCTCAAGATCTGTAACTGGAATCGGATGGACTGTAGATATGGGTGGTTTAAATGATTGAGAAAAGCCGGGTGTGGTGGCGCATGCTTGTAATCCCAGCATTTGGGAGACTGAGACAGGAGGATCCAGGTTCGCGGCGTCCAGCCTCACCTACCTAGTGAGGCACTCCGCAACTTAGTGAGACCGTGTTTC
Source organism: Graphiurus murinus (assembly GCA_004027655.1). Classification (NCBI taxonomy): domain Eukaryota; kingdom Metazoa; phylum Chordata; class Mammalia; order Rodentia; family Gliridae; genus Graphiurus; species Graphiurus murinus. Next base: position 561 of record PVLC010031787.1, on the reverse strand, counting down.
AAAATAATAAAAAAATAGGGCTGGGGGTATAGGTCAGAGGTAGAATGCCCCTGAGTTCAATCCCCAGTACTGCAAAATAAATAAATAAACAAATAAATAAATAAATAAATAAATGAGAAAGAATAGACATGGGTTTATATTTATAATTATAATTATGTCTCAATGTAGATTATATATAACATCTATATCTCTATATAGGTATGGCTTATATATAGATAATTATATTATTATTAATTTTTTTTTTTTGCAGTACTGGGGATTGAACCCAGGGGCATTCTACTTCTGAGCTACAGTCCCAGCCCTATTTTTTTATTCTTTATTTTGAAATAGGGTTTCACTAAGTTGCAGAGAGCCTCACTAAGTAGCTGAGGCTGGCCTAGAACCCAGATCCTCCTGTCTCAGCCTCCCAAGTACTGGGATTACAAGCATGCAGCACCACACCTGGCTCAGTTAATATTTATAGTAATAGTTTTTGTGTGTGTGGTACTGGAGGTTGAACCCAGTGGCTTTCTACCTCTGAGCTACACCCCTATTTTATTTTTAATTTTTTTTTTTTTTTTT
>PVLC010031786.1:0-18565 GCA_004027655.1 Graphiurus murinus | reverse complement strand
AAAAAAAGGTCTTTTGTTTCACTTAGCATAATCTTTTTGTGTTCATTATTATTGTAGCTTGTACAGTGAATTTTATGACATGTGAGTTACAGTTCAATAAGAAAGTACATAAAAAACTTGACACTTAGCTAAATAAAAACTATCTGATGAGATAAGAGAGCACCCACTGTATGAGCACGTTTACTTATAATTTACAAACGTACCGGTTCTTGGTTTCTCTTTCTAATGCTCTTATTGGTGCATTATAGTCTAACATCATAATGCAGTTCATATTAATCGTGATATGCTTGTGCATGGCATTCGGCGGGCTTTTCCCTGCCTCTCTCCCCATTTCCCCCTTCCCCACACGTGAAACTGAGATTGGCATTGGCATTCTTGCATAGGTACATAAGTCAGTGGAAGTGACAGTTCTTGGTTTCTAAATTACTGGTAGCTTCAAGATTTGCCTTTTCTTCCTAAATATTTAAACCGGATATGAAATAACTCTTTTCCTATAATCAACCTTGCAACCTCTTCACTTTGAACACATGCTGTTCATCTTTGTTCCTTTGGGAAGTGGGGTCATTAAAACCACTCTGAGGCTGAAGAAGTTGCACATAAGTATCCATTTAGAGTCAAGTGTTGGGGTTAATATGTTTGTTACAAAGTGTGTGAGGTTTGCCTTTCTTGGCTCATTTTCTCCTGTCATAAAACTGGCAAAATAATAATTGCTTCCAGAAGGTGTTTGTTTGGTGCAAATCAGTGTGGGACATACAGTAAGTCTTTAAATGATAGGAATGATTAGTATTGTTTCTGGTTCTGGTGTCTATGCCATTGATAACATCCAGTTGTATGTGTGTAAAATTTATGGAACAAGAAGTATTAGAGTAATAACTTTATTTTAAAAAAAGAGAGCCAGGCATGGTGGCACATACCTGTAATTCCAGTACTTGGGAGGATGAAACAGAAGGATCACAGGTTCAAGGGCAGCCTCAGAAACTTAGCAATACCCTGTTACACTATAAAAAATAAAACAGTGCTGAGCGTATAGCTTGGAGGTAGAATGCCCCTAGGTTCTATCCTTAGTACCACACAAGAAAGAAGAAAAGAAAGGAAGGAAGGAGAAAAGAAAAGAAGAGAATAGAAAAGAACGAAGGAAGATCTCTCTTTTTAAAAGGGAATATAAAAGGTTTATTTAAGGAAGTGGGGGTACAGTTTAAGAGAAGTCCATGATAAAGGGTCTGGAACATCTGTTTCTTAAAGTAGAAAATTTCTGGAACGGTCTCTTTAATTCCTTGCCTTATTGACTGAAGTTCTGCATATATGTCCAATGAGGTTAAACTTGCAATGTTTATTCCTGGTAGGCCTAGATAATAGAAATATAGGCAATGAGAAAACTGTAACTACTGAGTGAAAAAAACCCAATTCAACTCAGCTTTCTTTCTTTTTTAACTCTTATTTTTGTTAGAGTATCAGTAAAATAGTTGGGAAGAACTTGACATTTGTGTTAATGTCAATAACGAAAATTGTTGAAATGAGTTTAAAAAAAGAGTAGTGTAATGGAGAAGCATAATATTTCAAATTCTTTTTTAGGTTGGAGAATGGATTCTTATCTAATATTAAAATTGTGAGAATAATTACATTAAAGTTTTAATTATTCAAAGATTTTTCTAGCATTTATTAAATAATAATTCATAGGCTAATGATTTTTTTGTGTGTGTGTGTGGTACTGAGGATTGAACTCAGGGGCATTCTACCTCTGAGCTACACCCCCAGTCTGACTTTATTCTTTTATTTTGAAACAGGGTCTCACTAAGTTGCAGAGGGCCTCAGTTGCTGAGGCTGGCTGTAAACCTGCCATCCTCCTGTCTCAGCCTCCCAAGTACAGAGATTACAAGTGTGCACCACCATGCCCAGCATCAGATTTTTAATCTATAAGAATCTCGTATGCAATAGTTGTATAGTATTTCATCTGTGTAATAGATAGAATGCATTTTAAAGGACAAACTAACACTATTACTGACATAAAATTGTATGTAGAAAAAAACCTTTATACCCTTAGGTGAAATTATATATTTCCAAATAGTAGCATAATAACAACATACAAGACCAGGGCAGTTTTGCTTATAAAATAATTTTATATACACACATACTAATTTTCTCAACACCCTCAGTGCTAGTATTAATTTATAAAATATCTATTGTGGGCCAGATATTGTCTGAGGTTTTCAGGCTAGATTAAACTAAATGGGTAAACATCCCTAGCCTGCATGAAGTATAAAATCCAATAAACTAAAGCATAAAAAACCCACACGTTAATAACTGATTTACCGTGTAATGCCAGAAGCTGATAAATCTTAGGGGAAAATAGGATAGGAAGTAGAGAATAATTAGCAGGGATGCTACGTTGGATGCAGTTTTAGCCCTGGATTTCAGGGAAGGGCCCTTTGGGAGTAAATGTGAACAGGGGCTCAAGTCAAGTGAAGGAGTAAGACATACAGATACCTGGGGAAGAGCTTTCTAGACAAATGGAAGAATAAATGCAGAAGTCTTGAGTTAGCAAGGAATTTGAGGTGTGTGAGGACTAGAAGGCTAGTGTGACAACTGGGGACCAACAGTAGGGGGATACAAAGAAGTTATGAGCCCCATCCTATTGGTCTTACAGTCCAGCAAGCCTCTGGCTCTAAGTCCATATGCAGCTACTGGAGGGTTTTCCTGGGAGTGGAAAGATCACACATTTCTAGGTACTATTGCTCCTTTGATCCTACTAATGCAAATAAGGGAAGAAAACCCCAAGGGAACCAATGGCCTGCAGATGGCTAGTGAAGTCCAAATGTGCTGCCTACACCACCGCAGGGTTCTTTGCAGCAGAAAACTTGCTCAAGGGTTAGAATGAATCTGAAGTGCTGAGTGAAAAGCAAAACAGGCTGATTATGGAGCCTCATCTCACCCCTACTGAATCAGCGCATCCAGAGGAGATGCTCTATTTTTAGTAAATGCGTCAGTCTCATCATAAAACAAACTTGAGAAGCCCCAAAATACTAGGATGGGGTAATCTAGCTCTTACCAGAATTTGGGCCTCTATGAAATTAGAGATACTGTACTAAAATTTGAGAAAAATACCTGGTTTTTTTTTAAGCTTTCTTAGAAAAACCACAAGTTATATCACAGTAAATAAGAAGATGGAACCATTTCTTGTAGGCTATCTCGGCATTATTATAGAAATTCTTAGCTGCATTTACCTTAGGATGAAAAAAAGATGACTATTTACACAGAACATAATGATCATCATCACATATTTTCACTTTCTTTACTTTTAATAAATATAAATAATAAACAATAGAGTAAGTAATAAGTAATACAGTAAAAATTAGTTAAATTGTATATTTTGTTATTTTTCTCTGATTTTAAAGCTTTGATAGCAATTGCCTAAAATACAGACAAATATAAAAAGTAATGACTTCTAATGACAGAATCTCACTCTTGTATTTTCCACTACTCTCTGATGAGATGCAATTTTGTAAACAATACTTTATCAAAATTGCTCTGGCCTTTTGTTTTGAAGCAAAAATATTCAAGTTTTGGGTCTGCATATTTCTATGACATGCCTTCCTCAGCATCCTCAGAAACAAAAACAAATTTAATGGGTATCATAGAAAAAATTTATTTAAAAAACATGCCACGGAGACTTGGTACAGCCCCTCATCCAGTTTTACTCTCCGTCTGTTCTCTGTTGAAAATGAGGTGCTGCTATAAGATGCAGAATTATTTTTTTCCTTCTCCTTGTTTTTTGGTCCCAAGATCTAAGGACATTCTTAAGAAGAAAACAAAAGATGCATCCACCAGAATATTAAACTTAGAAAGACTTATAACCCCAAATGCTGTGAGGATGTGAACCAAACAGAATTCTCCTGCACTGTTGGTGGGAATACAAAATAGAACAGTCAGTTGGATTAAAGTTCTGGCAGTTTCTTATAAAAGTAAGATAGATGTGTAATTTACTCTTTGACTTGGAGACTCTGCTCCCAGATGCTTACATAAGGGAAATTAAAAGGTTTGTAAGTAAATGTTGACAACAGTTTTATTCATAGTATTCCTAAACTAGAAACAGCCCAGGTTATGGACAGGAGAATGAATAAACTAAATAGTATATTTAACACAGTAGAATACTACCTAGGGCTAAAAAGAAACAAACCACTGATTCATGAAAAACTTGAAAGAATATAAAAAAAATTTATAATGATTAAAAAAAGACTTACTCCTCCCAGATTTATATGATGCTCTAAAATAGGCAAAACTGATTTACAGATAAAATATTGAAACATGGTTGCCTTAGTGGGTCAGAGATGGATATTCCCAGGGAAGGGGCAAGAAGAAACTTTCTGGATTCACAATAATGTTATGTAATCTTACTCAGTATTTGCCAAACATACTAAAGAGTGCACCTAAGATGTGCGCATTCTCCTTCATATGCATTTTACCACTCAAAACTATGAACAAATATTAAATCTAGTTAGTGATATTCATATTAGAGTTTTTAGGAGTGAAATGCACTGATGTCAGCAATTTACCTTGAATATAGGTTTAAAACAAGATGCATGTATGGATGATTACAGGAATGTGTAGATGGATAGAGGTACGATAAAGGCAATATAGGAAATATTTATCACAGAATCTAGGCCAGAACCTATGGATGGTTCTTTCTCTCTTTTTGCATATCAAATTCCACTTTATTTTTCAAGGCCCACTGGGAACCACATAAAGTTCACAAAACTCTTCCCAACATTCTTTATTATCTTTTTTTTTCCTCTGTTGAATTTTCTTAATAAATTAAGCAGACATGGAAAATTTGACACTTGATTATACATTGTCATGCATTTTCTGGAACCATGTAAATATCATGTATCTCCTTGACTGAGTTATAAACTTCCTTTTTTTTTGTTCAGTACTGGGGATTGATCTCAGGGGCATTCTACCTCCACGCTACACTCCCAGTCTATTTTTTATTCTTTACTTTGAAACAAGGTCTCACTAAGTTGCAAAGGGCCTCACTAAGTAGCTGAGGCTGGCCTTGAACCTGGATCCTCCTGTTTCAGCCTCCCAAGTACTGGGATTATAAGCGTTTGCCACCACACCCAGCAGTTATAAACTTCTTGAGAGCAAAGATTGGTCTCATTGCTTTCAGGTCCTTTCCCCCAAATCTCCTTCCCACACTCACAGCACTACAAGAGTACTCACATCATAATAGTCATTGTTGGTGTAAGTAAGCTTTAAGACATGGAAAACAAGTGTGGCTCCTTCCCAATGTTCAAACAAGTCTGCAGTTTATATTTCAAGGAGAACTTCCCCTGGAGTGCTGGACTAATCTGTTTCCTGAATAGATTCCAATTTCCATTTCATAGGCCTGAGCATTTACTATTTATAGCTTAACAGCATCCACAGAAAAGAGACACAGACAGAGAGAAACCAAATGAATTTCCTCCTGAGAATCAAACTCAGCCTATAGAGTTGCATTTTGAACACATGGCAGAGCGGTTCTTTCTTTGGCAGTCTTCAGAGATACCAAGACCGAGTGAAAGCTAGTGAGATGATTTGAGATCCACACTAGAGCACGCAGATGCCTTTATCTAACAGAAGGAAATAGATCGGCAATCACAAAGTCATCAGAAAATGGTTTGCATTAGAACTCCTTCTGGGGCCTTAACACTGGTCTGATCTTTTCTTACTGACCAATGACTCCATAAAGACAGATCTGTTACAATATGAGCTGCTAATTCCAGGAATGACAATCTCCAGGATTGGTGAACAAGATTATTAAAATCTAAAAGCTAGATTATAGCTTTTGGATAGGAATGAGTAAAGTATCATAACATACATTTTCTATTCTCTCCATCTTTAACTTTTATTAGTCAGGAGCATTCTACCTCTGAGCTACACCCCTAATTCCATTTTTATTCTTTATTTTGAAACAGGGTCTCACTAAGTTGTGGAGGTCCTCACTAAGTAGCTGAGGCTAGCCACAAACCCAGGTCCTCCAATCTCATCCTCCCAAGTACTGGGATTACAAGCACGCACACCTCTCACTTTCTTTTAACAACCTATTTTTTGGAATAAGTTTGAAACACTAAATGCAAAAATTTTTTTGTGGTAGTTTTAGAAGTGAGATAAAATTCTACTCTAAAAATTGATCAGTCCCAGTTCTCTAGAGCATTCCATTATTTATTACTCCAAGAGTCTGACTTTGTCTTCAAATTTACTTAGCTATGTCATGTGGATGAAATGACTCTCCCACAAGAGGCACCTAGAGTGTCCTCCCAGTCTCTGCACATCTACTTCCTATTTTATTTTTGGATCCTACAATTCTGACATTTGATATAATTACACCAGTTCCCCCTAAATGTAGCAACTTAAGATATTCCTTTTTAAAAATTATTTTTATTATGATAAAAATGTCTACCATAAAATGTACCATTGAAACCATTTCAACTGTACAGTTTAGTAGTGTGACTATATTCACTCTGCTGTGTAATCAATCTACAGAACGTTTTTTGTCTTGCAAAACTCAAATTATGTACCTGTTGAAAAGGAACTCCTCATTTGCTACATTCTTATCACTGGTAAACCACCATTTTCTTGGCAAAGAGTTATAAAGATCTAAGTTACATAATTCAAATAAGATTCATTTCACATGAATTTATTTTGTATAATTTTTTACACTACTTCTGGACTTGTTCATTGGTTTTCAGAAATTACTCATATACTGCTGTTCTCACTTATTTCAGTTTTGACTGAGCAGAATTTGAGTGATAAAATTTCACAATCCCCTTTCCCATGGCGAATAATTAGTCTCTAATAGAAACTAGCTTCTCAAATAGTGAAAAATCGACAACACAGTCATCTACCGAGGTAAGTTGTGAATTAAATAATCAGATACCTTAATATTCTCATTAATAGAATGAAGGTGTAGGTTCGGATGAAGGGCAGCAAATCCAAATTCCTTTAGGACCCAGGGGGGGCCCTGGGAATGAATGAGGAGAGCTGCCTGTGAAACAAGAGTGGCAGTGACCCTGTCATCACATGGCGGTAGGCATACCCGATCCTTCCAAGGCAGTAGCACACACCTCTGACTTGCTGTTAGGGAGTATAACTTTTGTCCACATTGTGTGTTGTTGGGTCTTCAAACTCATCAGGAAAGGATGAACATGTTAAGGAATGGTGATTAATTTTAACTGACAGTAAAGCATGTATACAGGACAAATGATATTATAGGGTAGAATGTGATCTGTTGTTTTCTGGTCTGCAATATCTGAGTTAGATGATCTCAAAGATCCTTTGAGTTCCAAAATTCTTTGATTTTCAGATTTCAAGAATAGGTTTAAAATAATGTCAATAGCCAGGGTCTGTGGTTATCTTTCTTATCTTGGACCACTCAAGACTTCAGGCTGCTGTCTTGCTTTACCAGACTGGATCAAAATGGCTCAATTGTTTGATACATAGACACAATCTCCTTAAACGCTATATTTATCTTCAGCATACTGTACTAAGAAAGATTTGTGTGACAACTTATATCACAGTTGAAAATGATACATGTCTCTCTGCAGCCAAAACCGCTGTCTTTTATTTTATTCCTCAGATCTGTATTGAATTTCAGCAAATAGAAGAGGTAAAAAAAAAAAAAAATCAGTTCCTGTCTCAATCAATTTCATGAACTGAATGATGACAGATGAGATTTCTCTTTTTGCTCCATACTTCTCTGTCCCTGGAAAATTGTCGGAGAACATTGATGGTTGTCTCATCGCCATCAAAACATTTTACTTTCAGTAAGAATGATTGACAGCAGTGATTGACATTTGTCCCCTACCCACTATACTTCTTCTTTTGTTTTCTTCTTTTATTAGCAGAATGTTCATTTCCCAGTGGGGATCCACTGCTGTCACATACCCTTAGCCTAGAATGGTGGTTCTAAAAGTGCCATCCTCAGACCGGCCGCATCAGCATCACCTGGGAACTTGTGAGACATGCACATTCTCAGGCTCTGCCCCAGCAGCTCAAATCATTGTGGTGCTGCTCAACTACCCACAGCTCCAGGCCTGGCTACGTTGGCACTGTCATTGGTTTAAGGATGAGTATATGATCTAGGTCCATGGGTTTCAAATTTTACACAACCAGAATCAACTTGGAGGGTTTAAAATGGAAATTGCTGGTACCTCCCTCAGAGTTTATAATTCTGTAGGTCTGGGCCAGGACCTAATCATTTTTGACAAGTTCTAGGTGATGCTGTATTTACATTGGTATATAAAAATATTTATTTACCAACTGTTGTGGTATAGTGGTATTCTAGAAGTGTGATTCAACGATAAATTTACTGCAATATAATTTGTCTTTTAACCATAGACTTTTAATACTTATGACATTTCACTTGGTTGTATCCAAAAACATTAGATTCAAGTTAAGTATCTAAGTGTCACCGATGGCCACAAAGAGACTCCATCTTTAAGGGAAGCCAGAAGAATTGTGTTAATTAGAAATTGTGTAACAAGCAGGGCATGGTGGCACATGCCTGTAATCTCAGTACTTTGGAGACTGAGACAGGAAGATTGCAGGTTTCAGCAACATAGTGAAATCCTCTGCAACTTAATGAGAACCTGTTTCAAAATAAAAATTAAAAAACAGGGCTGGGGTGTAACTCAGAATGCCCCTGGGTTCAATCCCCAGTACTACACACACACAGACACACAGACACACAGACACACACACACACACACACAGACACACACACACACACACACGTTGTTAGAAACAACACTGGCTTAAGTGAGATCAGTTCTTTGTTTTTCTCCATAAAATAGGTAATTGAAGACTGGCATGGCATTACATCACCATTCTGGGCCTAGCCTCCTTCCTTCTGCTCCACCATGTCTGAAGTATGGCCATCAGTCTTTTTTCTTGGTCCAAGGTGGCTACTAGGACTGAAGTTTTCACCCCAGGCAGGAGGAAGTGAGAGAGAGAAAAGTGGGCTCAATTACGTACCATCGGTCAGACCTTAATCACATAGGCACAGCAAGTTGCCTGAGAAATATAGTCTTTTGTCTTGGCAACTTCATCCCTTGCATATAATCATGCTACTGAGAAAGAAGGGCAGCGAGGATATTGGGGAAGGCAAATAGCCACCTCTGCCACAAAATGCAAATCCCAGAAGGAAGGATGAAGTCTCTCTAATGGAAGTCAACATAAAAATCAAAGATCAACAGGATACCAACTATAAGGGCTGCAAAAATAAATGCGAACACATCTCAAATGAGAATTGGAAAAAAGAATGTAAGTAGCAATGGATGGGAATGGAAATCAGAATGGTCAATAGATCTCCAAGGAGAAGGAAGTTGGAGAAAAATGTGTTTTCTCAGGGTTTAATGTATGCAGTTCTTGGAACAGAGGTAAATGTTGTGAATAATTCAGTTTATGGAAAAGTACGCCATTAAGAGGCAAAATAATTTTCTTTTCAAATAAAGCAAGACAAAGTGGTTTTCCACAGGCTTTATCAGACTCGGCTTGGATGAAATATCTTTGAAAATATCCATTTCTGGTACACTGGACTGCACATTCTCATTATGCAGCCCTCTGGTGACAATTTACCCTCCAGAGCAGCCTTCCTCACCCAGAGGGCCATATAATAAAGGTGACACAGACATTCACGTTTACTCAGAAAATATTTCTCATTGTCCAGAACGGTGGCTCTTAGGCTGAAAAGCATCATGATATGACAGTCCCTGAAGTAAGAGGTGAAGGCAGCAACATCTCTTTAAACTCGTAGCTGTCACTCACTGTCATCCCCCAGGAGACTGAGGACTCTGGGAAAGGGCAGCTGATGAGGTGATGGGCGCTGGCCCCACGAGGCCGGGAGCATTCCTGTTAACCTGCGGAGGGCTCTGGTTTCGGTTCCACCAGGTTTAGGAACTGTAGGCGGCAGAGGAGCAGCGGGCAAGTGGAAGGGTCTGGGAATGGTCTAGCATTCTATGCTGTGATGTTGAACCAATGTCTTCCCTTCCCGGAACCTCCGTTTCCTCATTCATGAAATCAGTATAAACACAACTATTCACCGTGGTGCCCAGAGGATTTAAAGGACCCATATGTAAAACTATTTAGCACAGTGCAAATAGTGGACACTCAGTGGACTTGTTCCCCACCTCTACCCTTGCATCAGCCCCTCTCTCTGTTTTCTTTTGCTTTTTCCTTTATCTCCCCCCCCCCCTCCGATACATCAACATCTTCTAAATAGCCACAAAAGTGTACAACCTTTATATTGGCCATGTGTTAAAGTAGATTCTAAGCCGGGCATGGTGGCACATACCTGTAATCCCAGTACTTGGGAGGCTGAGACAGGAGGATCACAGGTTCAAAGTCAGCCTCAGCAACTCAGTGAGGCCCTCAGAAACTTAGCAAAACCTTGTTTCAAAGTAAAAAAATATAAAATCTCTATAGCTCAGAGATAAAATGCCCCTGGGTTTCATCCCCAGCACACACACACACACAAAAAAGCAGATTCCACATATCCACATAGCTGATTGAATCCTTTGGAGTGATTCCTGTTCCTGAGTTCTACTGGGTTCTAGTAAAAATCCCCCTGGCTGGAAGTCCTATCATTTTTCTGCCTAGATGGGGTATGTGCAGAACTATGTAGTATCAATTTATTCACTCCGATTTGTTTATTCTAAATTCCAAAGTGTCCAGTGTGACTAGGTTTGAGCAGTCTCTTTTTCTACTTCTTGCCATGTATATAAGGTTTTGCTCTCTAGTAAGAAGTATCATGCTGTTCCTCTGCGTGTGTGTGTGTGTGTGTGTGTGTGTGTATGTGCCTGTACATGTGTGTGTATGTGTTGGTTTTTGTAACAAACTTATAATGAAATGTTTATTTTAGGTTTCTCCTCTACTTCCTTGTGTCTTTGTCTTCTGCATTTGAATTTTGTCTTATATTTGTTTCACAATAATGTGTGCGTGTGTGTGTGTGTGTGTGTGTGTGTGAATGTGAAATGGGTTACAGAGATGAATGTGAACACATCTTAAATGAGAATTAGATATATAATATATAATGCATATGAATATCTAGTTATTTCACAGCATTGCTCTGAAAGCTCTGAATTCCATATCTGAGCATATTTTGGGGGGAAAGTATAGCAAATGATTGCTGGAAACATTAATCATCTTAATGGGTCTCCAATCTCAACTTCTGAAAGATATACCAGGTCAGGGTTATATACATCATTCTGCTTGATTTTCCATGACTTCTAGGCATTTTATAACACCATCAAATCTTACATACTCCTAGCTTTTTTTTTTTTTTGTCATTGAGGAAGATTAGTTGACTTCCTAACAGAGAAGGCAAATCCTGTGCTAAATTATTTTTTGGCATCCTTGGCTAAAAATAAGAAACATCTTTCCACAAATAACTGTCTCTTGCAGCTGGATCATAGAATGTACTCCTTTTCTGTATTCATTTTCTTTGTCAACAATTATTATAAGTGTACTTTCATCTTTTATGGGGGGGGGTGTCAGTCTAGAGTCACGTGGCCCCATCGCTGCAGGCTTGCGGTGAGGCAGAACATCATGGTGGATGAGAGAGAAAAGGGTATGAGAGAGAAAAGGGATGAGAGAGACGTGATTGTGATTGACCTTCAAGGACACGCCCTCAATGACCTATTTCTTCCACTAGACTCCTCCTCCTAAAGTTTCCACTATCTCCCAGTCGTGCAATCAAATTATGAATCCATCAGTGGGTGAGTGCACTGATGAGGTTAGATCCTTCCTGACGGGATGACTTCTTAAAAGCCACATCTCCTCCAAACATTGCTGTGTTGGGATCTACACTTCTACACAGGTGCCTTTGGAAGATATTCCAGATCCAAAGTATCACCCCAAGCCGAGGTAGCATCTTTCCTTAGGGATACATGCAGATAATAAGCCATGTTTGTGTGCTTTGGATATTTTCAGAATGGCTGTGATATGGTGTAAGCCATGCCTGCAGCTTTCAAATGATGTATTTCTTCTCTTGGAGATCTGATACTCTGGGGCATCTAATTGGCACTAAGTATTGTGTAGTTATCACATAAGGAAACAACACAAGGCATCCTCTTCCTAAACTTATACGTTTACTAATTATCCACTTATTTTATCATTATGTTAATAAATATTAGGTGAATAATTTACAGTTGTAACCTCTAACTTCTCACTCAGATTCTAATTGGTGTTATCTTAATAATTATAGTTAACAGGTATTGGGTGTCTATTATTTCCAGGTCTTATGCTAATGACTTTATGTTCTGTATTGCATTTAATCCTCTTAACAGCATTGTAAAATCTAAACAGTTCAAACAATGCTATATACATATACAAAATTACCATCATTAATCTCGATAACGTGTAGGAATGGGGAGGGAGCAGGGTGGCCCTCCTCCAGAGCCAGAGAGGTGTCCTGCACTGCTATGCCATTCTGATTTAATACTTTCCATTTGAGTAGGAAAACCAGAAGGAGTCATTAGTCAGTAGGAATTTGCTCAAGGAAGAATAACCTTAGTTTATTTTTGGCTGATTTATTTGTTCTTTCTTCCAGATACTCAGCAGGCGTTGACTGAAATCCTTCCCTGTGCCAAGCACTTTGCTAGACCTCCAGAACCCAAATGCAATCTCTGCCTCCAAGGAGTGACTTGCCTGGGTTCTGCTGTTTGTTTTCTGTCTCCCTGTGTGGGTTTCTCTCTCATTACTCTGTGCCATGCAGCGGCTTGGCCATGTGGGATCCAGAGGTGTTTGTGGCCCACCCCAGCAATGGGAAGCCTTTCTGATCTGATGTTAATTGTGCGTTTTCTGATGTCAAGATACCACATTATAGAAAATGTAAAGGGGGCTATTCTGCCAAGGAAAGTGTTACTTGCCAATTTTTCAAGAGAAGATTTTCTAAGCTGGGTGTGGTGGCACCTGCTTGTAATTCCAGTACTTAGGAGGTTGAGATAGGAGGATCACAGGTTCAAAGCCAGCCTCAGCAACTTCACAAGGCTCTCAGCAACCTAGTGAGACGCTGTTTCCAAATAAAAAATAAAATCGGGCTGGGGGTGTATCTTGGAGGTAGAATACCTCTGGGTGACCTGTCCCCCCCAAAAAGAGAGAATTTGCTAATTTTTAGACTTTGGGGGGCATCTGATGATCTGATAAACAGGAAGCCCAAGAAGCTGCTAATTCCATTAAAGACATGAAGCTGGTTTCCACCTGAGATGAGCCCTGTACTCAAGGCTATTTCTTGAGCAAAAGAGTGGAACAATTAATCTATCGCCATGAGCTATTTCTCTGGCCTCCAGAAGAGAAAACTGATTTGCATATACCATCCTCTAGGGTCCCTGAATTTTTACCAAAGTTTTTCTTTCTTGTTTTTTGTTGAAGAAGTGAAAAAGCTACACATTTCATGAGTATGGGAAAATTGGTAATAACTAAAAGCAATATTAAAACCTATTATCCAATTTTAAGGAGTTCTGATATTTGATTGACAACTTGAGTTGAAAATTCAACTTTTACTGTACGCGTATGAATAAGGCCAAATGGAAGTTATTATGAGAAGTGTAAAATAATGTCACCATGACATCCTCCAGAAACAAACAGATGCTCATCTTGTGAGAGTTTTTGCAGATGGGAAACCTCTGGGTCCCCAGGACCTGCAATCTGCCTTAGAGTCAGAAAAATCTTGACTCATTTTCTGGGCCAGATTCATTTGTGTTTTATGCATTTTTAAAACATCTTGCTTCATTCTTGCCAAATGTATGAGGTTAGGAAATCCCCACTTCTTGGGTGTGGTACATATCCAGACCCTCTTGGGATTCTGACTCATTCAAAGCAGAAACAACTGTAAGACAGGGAAGAAAATGGGGAAAAGAAGTAGAGAGACTGTAAGCACAGTTACCCAGCAGTGAATATTGGTTTAGAAAGGGCTATTATTGTTCATTCTCAGCTATTATATTTGTACTTGTAATAGTTATAATACCTGAACCTGGATCCTTTCAGAGGATAATAAAGATGTTTTGCTCTTCCATATATATATGTTATGTGCATATATGGATGTATCATGATGAATCTCACTGTTGTGTGCAACCATAATGTACAATTATAACTATACATTTATAATCAATATTTTTTTAAAAATCAATATTTTTAAAAGATAGTTTTACATAATCTGCAATTCGTGGGCTAAAATTATAATGGAATTATTTCTTTCTGTAAAAGACACCTATTTTCAGCTCTTGCAAATGCTAAAGGAAAAATAAGAGGACACATATTTCTCAAAACCTTTAATCAGAAATAGCCAGTTCAATAAATCTAAGGGAGTCAAAATCTTTTTGTTCAGCAGTTCAGAATAAGGGCGGGGGAGGCTGAAAATGTAAAACCGTTGTGTAGAAGGTGATGGGCCTATTGACTTGAAAAGAGTAAAGGGATGTTTTTGAGCTGAGACACCAAAAGCCTTCTCCCATGGGCTTGGGTTGCTACTTGGAAGTGTTCTCATAGAACCATCCAGAGTATTTCTGGCTAAACTTCAAGTTTCTTTACTTAAAAAAAATATTCTTAGTGTTTTTAAGATTTAAATTGGTTTCTAGAACTTTCCTATTATTTATTGTTTCTTTACAAAGTTGCTCATCTAAAGGGTGAATTCACAATGCAGGAGATAGATCCCTTAGAAATCCAAACAAATTCATTAATTTCCTTGCAAGTCTTGTGCTTGTGCATTCGTGCACGTGTGTGTGTGTGTGTGTGTGTGTGTGTGTGTGTGTGTGTGTGTGTTTTATGTGGGATTGAACTCAGGGGAATTCTACCTCCAAGCTACACCCCTGGCCCTTTTTATTTTTTGTTTAAGAAATAGGGTCTTTCTAGGTGCCTGAGGGTCTCAGTAAGTTCTTGAGACTGGTCCCAAACCTGCAATCCTCCTCTCAGCTTCCCAAGAATTGGGATTACAGGCATTTGCCACCATCCCTGACTTCCTTGAAAACCTTGTGAAACAAAATTTCTCAATCCATGGGCTACTTTGCTAGTAAAACATCCCAAAATACCATTGTCTTACTTATAACAATGATACAGAGCAAAAATCCCACCCACCATGGGTTTAGTAGTTATGATTGTATTACTTTTGATGAATTACAAAAAAAGTTGTCTCCTTCAGAAGTCAACATTCTCTTTACATTAAAAATATATCCTAGAAACAATGATGTTATTGCTAGGGCATTACTGTCAAATGATGCAAGAAAATTACAAGCAGATTCCCTGGAGAGTCCTCTTCACTGGTGTTAAAGTTAGTTTTTGCGAACTTTGCTCAGTTATTCAGTCTCAGTCATCATTATTGTCTCCAAATGATTTTCATATGGGAATGTTTTGATCTCTCTCCTATCACTCTAAAACCAACCCTGTATATTCACTGTAGTATCTCTTGCCACTGATAATCTCTCCATCATATTCTTCTTCTCTCATCCGCCAGCTCCTCCCACATGATCACCATTACAGGAATCTCAAGGGGTGACGTAAGGGCAAAGGATGTTAGAATTTCATGGGGATTTTTTCCCCTTTGCTGACAGCTCCATAATTCATATACAACACTTTAA
The DNA here is from genome assembly GCA_004027655.1 of Graphiurus murinus. Lineage (NCBI taxonomy): Eukaryota > Metazoa > Chordata > Mammalia > Rodentia > Gliridae > Graphiurus > Graphiurus murinus. The sequence continues at coordinate 2,963 of PVLC010031786.1, read as the reverse complement.
TCGCCCATGTTCTGAAACCAAGCATGCTCATCTGCCCTCAAGTCATAGCAGCTCCTCCTGTGCACAACTGTTATCATGCTCAATCAAAAGCAAATGAACTCCTGGCCAGGAGGGGAGTGTGCTTGTAAGTGGACCATGGATCTTCTAGTCCCTGGTCAGGAGGCTGCCAGGGCGGAGGCCTGGAGGACTGACTTTCAGAGGCCAACTTTGTCCTTTCTCGTATTCCCTTTCACCATCTGAAAAAAAAAATAATTCAAGATCCTACATAAGCTTTGTGTTCTTGGACTTCTTTTATTTGCTTTATTTACATGCAGCTCTCTTAGCAGTCCTCAGGCTTTGACTATTGAGAATCAGCTCTGATTGCTTTTGGGATGATTTAGAATGGCAGAAGGAGTTGCCAAGATTGCTGATGGGAATATTTTAATTCACAACGAACACAGGACACGTGCATACACTACTCTACAATGTGCCCACACATCCTCCTCCTTTTTTTTTTTTTTTTTCTGTTAACTTGCCTTGGGCAAGAGGGACTCAGTTGGAAGCTGTCACCTCTTAGGAGTCCCAGAGCTGAAGGAACAGGAGCTTTGGGCCTGGAGGATGGTTCTGGGTGTGGTATCAGAAAGCTAATCATGGCGGTATTTCATCATTTTTCTGAACAAAACATATTTTTGCATAGAATATGATAAGTATTAATATATACAGTTCTTTACTGATGCAAGTGATACTGGGGTCACTTGTAATCTGAGCAGATATTAATTTGCTCTAGGGTTGTTCTGTCACATTTGCTCTCCAATGTTTTTGATTTTATGATATTCATAGGATTAGTGGGATTTTATAATATATACTTATTGGCTTTCTTGAGTTCGACTAATATCATAAGGTGGTAAGTCATCAGTCTGCAACTATGTAAGATTCTTCTATAGTCAGGGCTCTGAAACTTGACTTCTCCCCAGTTACACACGCTTCACCTTGAAGGAAACATGCTGATTGGCCTGTTTATATTGGCTCCTATCCAGGTGGGAACACAGGATAGGGATGTTCTGTTTGGATAATGGACATAAAGTAATTGCTAATGAAAATATAAATTTCTTTACAGTCTGGGCATTTTGCTCTTTAAAACAAGAATGGAAAGGTAGCTGTGGAGTGGGTGACAAATGACTGAGGGACAGAGACAAGATGACAGCCATGTAGCAGGTCCACCCATTCTGTGCTTGATAACTGTCTTATTTTCAATCTCTCTGTCTGTAAACTGGGGGGTTTGTCACTTTTTTTTTTAACTGAGCCTGTTTTGATGACTATTACTTTAAGGAAAATTTGTGTAAAGATGAAAAAGAATATAAAATAAGGATACAATGTCTTGGTAATTCAAAATCAGGTCACTGTTTTACAAGGCAGCATCTCCTGCAAAGGAAAGTTAATTAGCAGAGGATTCAGTGGAGTTTTCAAGCCTTAGTATGTCTAAGAATGCCGTGGGCCTGGATTCTGGACTCTGCCCCTACAAGTTTCTATTTCAGAAGGTTTGAAGGAAATACACATTGTAATCCATGTCCTGCCTGATCCGGAAGCAGGTGGTCTGCTGTCCACAATTAGACATGGAACATTTGTCTGACCTGTTTCTATCCAAGTCTAGGGGCTCCTAGCAGGAGGTGTAAGAGTGGCCCCTCGTATAAGTCAATTAGAGCTTGGGATGAAGATCATTACATTAGGAGAAAGAAATTGGGCAGAACTACTTCCTGGCTTTTTTTTTTTTTGCACTTGGGGATTGAATCTAGGGGTGTTCTACCTCTGAACTACCCCACACCCCCTTTTTCAGGGTCTCACTAAGTTGCTGGGGCTGGCCTCCAACCTGCGATTCTCCTGTCTCAGCCTCCCAAGTATTGGGATTACAAGTATGTGCCATTGTGCCCAGCTCACTTTCTGACTTTTAGAAACGTCACCTAGAAGTGACATTGCACTGGCTCACATTTCATATTTCACTGACTAAAGCAGGTCACAGGCTCAAAACAAACAAACCAACAAACACTTCAAAAGAAGCAGGAAAGTGAAATCCTACCACAAGTTTGTAGGGTATAAAAGAAATACTTGTGAATAGTCCTAATAACTACCACAACCCTCAGGATTCTGTATTTTTTCCAAATCATCCCAATACTTTCCTAGATTAGAATGAATGCCCTGACCTATTTAGTTCATCTTTGGAGGAAAAGCCCAGCTAAGGGTTAGGTCCTTCTCTGACTTCTTCATAAGGAATCATAAATATTAAGTATGGAATTGCATTCAATACACATGCAATTAACTATTTTATAGTGTCTCACCCACCCTTCAAGAATAAACCAAATGCAAAGTAACTGTCTTTTTTATTTCTATTAACATCAACAAAATACTTCTATAGTTTCACATCCTGTTGCTTTTTAAGAGCACATATATTACAAATAAAGGAACTCCACAAACTTTAAAGATTAGTATTTATCAACAGTTTTGTACACATACACAAATATTTTAATATAATAGTGCTTGAAATGTTATTCATAGAATTTTAGTACTGTCATAAGTAATAACTAAAAACATTCTTTTAAATTCAGTAAAAACCATGTATTTTACAATCTTCTATTTACATCTGAAATATGCTTAAATGTTACAAAAACATTCACTTTGACCTTTAAAATATGTGTACGAGGACCGGGTATTGGACATATTATAACTGACATCAAAGTCAGAGTTTGCTTTTGAGCTACACATTCATTGGAATTTCATGACAAATATTCAGCTCAGCTTGATCAACACCACTCAAGGAAAAACAAAATAAGAAATTGTGCAAATTCAGAGGCCGGCAAAATTCTGAAGCTAGCGAGGTAAACAAAAATATTAACACCATAAAAACTTCAAATAAATTAAATCCATCTTTCGCTTCCCCGAGATTAGCTGCTAAGTCAGAAAGTTCTCCAAGAGGCAGGCCTGATGCCGTC
>PVLC010031785.1:7416-18572 GCA_004027655.1 Graphiurus murinus | reverse complement strand
AAATTTCAAGCATTCTTTATAAAGCCTATAATTTCTAGCCAGGCATGGTGGCACATGCTTGTAATCCTAGTACTTGGGAGAATGAGACAGGAGGATGGCAGGTTCAGGGCCAGCCTTAACAACTTAGTAAAGCCCTCTACAACTTAGTGAGACCCTATTTCAAAATAAAGAATAAAAAATAGGCCTGGGGGTGTAGCTTAGAGATAGAATGTCCCCTGATTCAAATCCCCAGTAACAACAACAACAACAACAAAAAGCCTATAATTCTTTTTCTTGAAATAAGAAAAGTAATTACTGCATATGAAAGTGGTGATATTTATGTTGCCTAAATTAAATTAACATCTAGTTTGTCTCATTGTGTAAAATCAATAGAATTTTTTTTCAAATTTAAAAAATTTCAAACTCTGGTATTTAATAATACAAATGATGTTAGTAATCAAAATGGTGGCTTTCTTCTAATCCGGTTTTTAAAGGTGAATTGGAAATGGGACCTTTAAATCATACTACAATGGCTGTTATCTATTTGAATAAAAAACTATTATTTGTACTATCCTTCAAAGACAAAAATTGAAATTTTTTTTCTAATTTATGGAAAGCAGGAATGAGTCCTACAGAGTTATATGGACAGCAACTGTATTCACATTATCACTGCAAAGGGAAAATCCTTCTAACTCCAGTTTCCCATAAAAGATTCAAAGTTTTATTGAAATGTAAGCATATGTGCATTTATTCTGATGAAATGCTGTTGCCTCTCTTGCCTTGCTGACTTTATAACATGACCTAGCACAGCTAAAATTACCATAGTGAAAAGTAGCTGCAGTGTGATGAGTAACCACCTAGACACAATGTCTGGTTCCCACTGGCATACACATGCAGTGATGTCCCCGGATGAGAGAGACCAATTCCTTCTACTTGTCTTTTTTAAGATAAAATGCACTGATAGTGACTTTTAAAATTCCCTGCTTCTAAGCTGAGAAACTGAAAAGCTATGAATGCTCAGCATTGCCAATCGATTCAGAAAATAAGTCATGTAATGATATGAGAAAAACAACAAATCCTGATGCCAATACCTTGGTAATGGAAGATAACAGGAATGAAATACCTAAATTGATGTCCCCATGTTTCCTATTCCCCACAGGTAATAGTGGATAGTCCGCTGGGAAACATATAACACAAAACATAAATGTGGAATCTCAAGGATAGTACTATTCTGTGGCAGGAAATATAAATTGAATAACAATTCTTTGCAAGTTGTACCGATTAAGGATGTAAAGAAGTGAGCCAGGCACGGTGGCACACACCTGTAATTCCAGTACTTGGGAGGCTAAGAGGATCGCGGGTTCAAGGCCAGCATACAGTAATTTAGGGAACCAGTTTCAAAATTAAAAATAAAATAGGGCTAGGAATGTAGCCTGGAGGTAGAATTCACTTGGGTTCAATCTCCAGTATCATACACACACACACACACACACACACACACACACACACAAATGGAGACTTTTGAGGATTCTGTCAGAGAAAGAAAATAGAAAAGTACCTAAAATGAACCAGTAGAGAATGGCTAATCATAATAAATTTACCAGAAACCTATTAAAATTATTGATAAAAATAATAATGGTTGGCCAGGCATGGTGGTAAACACCTGTAATCCCAGTATTTAGGAGGCTGAGACAGGAAGATTATAGATTCAAGGCCAAGGCCAGTCTCAGCAACTTAGAGAGGCTCTCAGCAACTTAGTGAGACCCTGTTTCAAAATAAGAAATGAAATACAGCTGGGAGTATAGCTCAGAGATAGATTGTCCCTAGGTTTAATCGCTAGTACAACTGGAAAAAAAAAGAAAAAAAGAGGAAATAATGTTTGCTCATAGAAACCCAAGCCTTGTTGACTGAGAATGCTACGTTCCATCAAGGAGGAAATTAGATAAGAGGCTCTGTTCTCTTTAATAGAAAAGATCACTATGGAATTTCTGTTGATGGTAAGCTGAGTCCAGTCCTCAAGCAGTGACACTTTTTAAGTGATCAACTTTAACTTATGCAAAAGATAGTAAACTGTAATACAAATAGAAACCGATCCTACCTTTCAGTCTTGTGAAACTGGAAGGCAAAGGAGAGCGAGAATGAATCAGATAAAGAGTACATTAGAACAATAAACTTACCTCAATTTTAGACCTGGGTCACAGAAATAATGTGCACATGAAATGGAAATAAAATCAGAGGAAAGGAATGCTTAATGTTTTAAACTGTCAAAATCAGCAATTTGACCATATGTAAAAGCCTTAATAGTATATGGTATTTTATTATAGTATATGAGGGGTTTCACATATAGTCCAATTGCAGGGCTTGACAGTAGTATATTAGGGGTATAACACATAGACTCCTGGTACATTAGAGGTTATAATACAATACAATGACTATTGTTGAATAAATACGAAATGTAAGCACTGCTCAGGTAACCCAGGAATTCAGAGGTGCCTGGATGCCTATAGTAGGATAGTGTGGTAGAGTTGGTGACACACACAGGTCTGTTTATATGATCTGACTTGCACAGGGAATAGAAACATGACAGCAGTTGACTTGTGAATGGGGTTTTAGGAAAGTGTATAAAAAAGACAGAGGCTAGACGTATGGTGAGGGAATCTTTAGATAAAAGTTGTTTTCAGAAAGGACTCTGTGGGACATAGAATCCAAATGCTTCAGTGGTGACTAAAATGAATGCAATACTGTTTTTGGAAGTTCCAGAATTTACATTTGTGAGAGCACCAAGAGATGGCATTTCTAATATGGAATGAGATAGCTTGTATAAAAACAGGAGAAGATGAGATTAAATGAACATATGGAGTCTATGGTCACTAGTGAAACAGCCCCAGGGAATATCAGAATTAACTTGGGTATATTTTGCAGGGAAATATATTTTGCTTGGCATCATACAGGTAGAACATGAATCACTACAACTGACTTATCATTAATAGCATGTGGCTGCATGTGAACCCTACATCCAGGTCTGGAGAAACTGAAGTTAGGCATAATTTATGTCTTGGAATCCCATCACCTATCAAAAAAATTAAGCATGTATTTGAAGAGCCTTTGAAAATGTTCTATCCTGAAAGGTAAGTGAAAGGCAATGAAACTAAGAATAGTAGAGGGCAGTGGGAAAGTAAGTATGTTAGGATACACTTTTTATTCCAGAAGTCAGTCTTTTTCCCCATTGTCCCTTTTGTATAATATTCTTTTTTTGAGGGGGGGGGTGCAATGTAATTACACATCACAGTGAGATTCAAAGTGCTACAAACAAATATGCACACAGAACTTCATGCATTTCCTTCTATATACCACTCTCTTTCTTCCTCCCTCCCCATACATGCTGGTGAGGTTGGTAGTGAAACCTTGTATAGAAATAACCTCATTCAAACTGTTCCCTTTCTTCAACCCTCGTTTTTCCCCTTGCCACCTCCCTGTTCCAATCCCTTCTACTATTTTGTTTTCTTTCCTCATTTGACTGAAATCCCTTTTGTTTCCTATTTTTACCCTAGATTTCACAGATGAGAGAAAACATATAGCCCTTGACTTTCTGAGACTGGCTGATTTCACTTAGCATATTTTCTAGTTCTATCCATTTCCCTGTGAATGACATAATTTTGTTCTTCTTTATGGCTGAGTAGAATTCCATTGTGCATATATAGCACAGTTCATTATCTATTTGTCTGTTGATGGACACATAGGTTGATTCCATAATTTGGTTACTGTGAATTGTGTTACTAAAAACATGAGTGTGCATGTATTATGTAACATTCTTAATGGTATGATTGGGTAGTACTGGTGATGGTTTTCTTAATAATGATGATGACAACACTAACAGATGATATTTGTCTAATGCCAGTCACTGTGAAAAAAAAACCAAAAACTGTTACTTGTTAACTCACTAAATTCTCACAATAATATTATGAGGTTAAGTGATTAATAATGGAATTAAGCTTAGAAAAGCAATATATTTATCCCAGGTTACATGGAAGATAGGAACTTAGGAAAGCTGTGGCAAGACCTCTATTCTGGAAGCATCTGTTTGGCCGCTCCTCTTAGGGTGTGCAGAGAGTGGGAACTTCAGAGCACTATTAGCCAAAGCTAGAAAAAGCAGTAGGACCATGGCAATGAACTGTGTCCTCAGTTTCCTTCTTGAGGCTGACTGGGAAAAAAGTAGAACTTGGACAGTCTGAGCAGAGCTGTGATTCTGCAATACAGTGGAATTTTACAACTATTCTACCTATTCCAGGAAAAGTTATTACTTTTTGAAATAAAGGAAAAAGATGAATTTCCTCAAATTCAAGTGGTTTGGAGTGAAGGCAAGAAATAAAGATTACTTGTTATCAGCCTGACCTCTTATTTCCCCTAAAACCTTGTAATTTTAAATTATAATACTAAAACTGTGGACTCAGCAGTCCACAGTTCAGTAATCAGAGTAAGGAACCAGGAACCCCAAACTTCAATATCTACAACCTGAGCAAATTTTACCCAACTGTCTTATACCTCTTCAGACCCAACCACTACAAAACTGTTCACCACTTGAATTTTAAGAATTTTCTGTATGCATCCCAAAGGAAATATACCATATGAACTCCTAAAAATAAATAAGAAATGATAAAAGAGATATAGCACTAACTATTACAAGTAGGAAGATCAAATACAAAATTGTAAAGGTAGTTTATGGTACAATCACTTAAAAATGATAAATCTTCCATCCTCATACAAGACAAATTTTTCAGTTAATAAGTCTAGCACTTAAATTTTAATATACATTTATAGTCTAATATTATATTATATACTGAATGCCATATTTAACAGCAAAATAAAATTATCACTATATTTAGCTTTTATAAAGACTAGGTAAAAAATCAATTATATTTTAAAGGTCCCCCCCTCAAACTCTCTAGCTTAATCTGAACTCCTACCCTCATAAAATTTAAATTTTAAAATGGTGAACAAAAATAGGTAAAAAAATTGCAATTATAATTAATGGTAAAAAAGTGAACTAATGAGTCTGGGATAGGCATGGTGGTCACGGTATGCCTAAGAATATAACATTGAGTTGAAAAAGTGAGAGAAAAAATTGGTCATGTGCAAAATTGGAAGTATCAGGAGGATGAAAAAGTATGTAAAGTAAATTGGAAAAAAAAAAGCATGAAAAGTGCTAGTATGTGAGAAACATTACTAATGTGATTGGGATCAATGAATAAAATCAGTCTGTAGAGCTACACAGTTGGGTCTGAGAGGACAAGAGAACATAAGCCAAAGAAAACAATCAGGAAATGATTCTAAATAGAGTAGAAAGTTACTGAAAAGTACCTGAAGCTGGGAGTAATGTAATCCAAACCACATTTAAGGTTATCTTTAAAATGCAAAAATGGATTAAAGGGGTTTCTGTTGGAGTTAGGAAAGTTAAAGCATGATGACACTTGAAGTAAGTGGTATAGTAGATATGGGGGTGATGAGATGAGGGTAGATTCAAGATAGAATTTGAAAAAAGAATTAATATACTAAGAAACGAATGGGGAATAAGGAAATGAAGTTAAGAATGAATCCTAGGTTTATGCCTAGAGTAAATTTAAGTAATATTTAAGTAGTATTTCAAAAACAGTTGTTCAAACACTCAAGTCCTGCAGCACTCAAAGAGCCATTTAGAAAATAGCTAAACTATAGAATAAGCACTTAAAATACCATACTAATTAGAGAGATAGAGAAAAAAAGGAGAGGGGGGAGGGCAAGGGAATGGAATCCCTGCCATTATTTAAGTATGCCAATAACTCAATCTTATACTACTAGGTAAGCTGTTATATAACATGCCTAAGCTGATTCTCATTTATCTCCCCATCTCCAAATTTATTTTCCATAAATAAATCACATAAAACAATCACTAAGTGTTTATGGCTTATTGGCAGCGCCAGGGCACTAAGTTCCACAGCGAAGGAAGGAAGGAAGGAAGGAAGGGAGAGAGGGAGGGAGGGAGGGAGGGAGGGACGGACAGAGGGAGGGAGGGAATACTTGCTAAAGGTGCTAGAAATTATAGTTTGAGATAGAAAAGCTGCTGAAATTTTAATGAGGAAATCTTGGCAACAAGCCAACATCAAAAGGAATGAGATCCAAATCCACAGAACAAACTAAACAAATCCCTGGCTGAGAGTAAAATTATACATGAGCAAAGGAGACCTGTGCAGCACAGTGAAAAAAAAGGAAAAGGGGACAATCAGATTTTTTGAATGTGGGAGTTCATTCATTAACTCAACAAATTCATTAATCACTTCACTTAAGTGAGAGAAAGATGAATCTGGACAGGCTTGATTTGTCAGAATATACAGAATTTTGAGAAGCAAAGGAAACAAAGGGTGAACCCTGTCTCTGCCACAATATTTGGGCAGACTTTGAAACTGTGCAGGCACAAGGTACAAGGGGAACCTATAGAAGTTCAAGATAAGAAAGCAAGAGTGGGAAGCTGTAAAATGTACACTTCATAGGAGACAAAGGTTGCAGATTCAATCCAGGCAAACTGATTGCCTATTAGAACAAAAGAATAAGGTCCTTGAAAAACAATATAACAGAACCCAGATTAACTTCACCATATAAGCAACAATGACAAGTTTTTAACCCAAAATCTCTACACACGAAAAAAATAAATAAATAAACCAGAAACAAAAAACCTCATGAAAGTGTTACATGTACTTAGAAAAAAAAAAAAAAAACAACTGTGGTTGATAAGTCAGGAGTAAGTTTAAGCGATAAGAGCTCTGATACTGAATTTGGCAATAAAATAGTTCAAAAAAAGATAAAATAATTCTTATAAGTATGTTCAAAGAATTGGAGAAAAATATGCTGTCAGTGAGTAAACACAGAAGAAAATATCAATAGAAATATAGACACTAAAAAAATGGAAACTCTAGACCTGAAAAGTACAAGAGAAAAAGAATATTCGTCAAATTGGCACAGCAACAAATTAGAGATAACAGAGGATCAAGAAAATTGAAGATGGATTAAAAGAAGTTACCCAATCCAAGACAGAGAGGGAGAGAGAGAAAAGTCTCAAAATATGAGGGACTTGTGTGACAATATGTAGTGATCTAACATATGTGTGATTGAAATCTTAGCAGGACAGGTGATAAACAGGAAGAAAAAAGTATCAACCACATATAGAATAGATTAAAAAATCCCAAATTTGATGGAAAACAGATTCAAATCCAAGAAATTCAATAAAATCTAATGAGTTTAAATACAAGGAAAATTTCTCCTGGAAATAACATAGCCAAACAGCTGAAAGTAAAAAATAGACAAATTTTCAAAGGGGCTGTTATGATTTGAATCTAGAAATGTCCTCCAAAGGCCCATATATTGTTGGCTTGGTCTCCAGATAGCAGTACTATTGGGAGGTGGTAGAAATTTGGAAGAAGCAGGTGACTGGGAGCATGCCTTTGAAGATATATTCTTCCTCTGGGTGCGGGGACACACACACACACACACACACACACATGTACACATGCATGCGCTCGTTCACGCTCATTCGCGCGCTCTCTCTCGCTCCCTCTCCCTTTCGCTCTCTCTCCCTCTCCCTCCCTCCTTCTCTCTCTCTCTCTCTCTCTCTCTCTCTCTCTCTGTCTCTCTCTGTCTCTCTCTCTCTCTTTCAACTCACTCTCTTCCTCTCTCAGCTTCTCAACTGCTCCACCATACCCTTCTGCCTCACCACAGGCCCAGAAACAATGAAACAAAGTGACCATGGGGCTGAAAACTCTAAAACTATGAGCCAAAATAAAGACTTCCTCCTTTAGGATCATTTTCTCTAGTATTTTGTTAAAGTGATAAAACTAACACAGGGGCCAGGGGAAAATAACACTTTCCATAAAAGGAAAAATGTTGACTGACAGCTGAATTCTCATCAGAATCTATAGGAGTCAAAGTAATTGGAACAACACATTCAGAGTACAAAAACCAAGAGTTCTATTTCTTGGAAGGTCACCTTCAATAGTAAAAGTGAAATAAGGACCTATTTAGAAAAAACAAAACTTATGAGAATAACTTGGCAGTAGACTTGAATTATAAGAAATGCCAACAGAAATTCTTCAATTTGAAGAGAAATAACACTAGGTGGCAATCCAGAAAAATGGCAAATTAAGCAATTTGTCAAGGAGTACCAATTAGAATACCCTCATTCTTAAGGCTGGAATGAGTAGTTATTTTAATCACGTGATTTCAAATCCTGCCGTTTTGATCATTCCAGTCTGGTTTCACCTCATTTCACTGCCTCCATTCCAATGATCATGAATTCTTTCAGAGTACTTTACAATCATTACCATCTCTTTCTACTGCCTATTATACTCTCTCCAACCTCCTCTCTGTCTGGCTCTGACACAATCTTACAGTGTTAATGTATAGTCTTGGTCATATAGATTTTTCCAGAGTTCCATGGATTAGGTTAAGTTTCCCTGGACTGTGCTCCAAAAGCACAATGAGCATTCTCTTTTTAGAACTCCTAAAATTTGCAATTATAAGTTTAATGTCTGATTCACCAATGTGTTCATAAATATATCACCAGAGCATGAGATAGTTTCCAGTATCTCTTTTGGAGCTCAATAAATATTAAGTAAATGATATTCAAGTAGAATGCCCCATTATTTCTCATCTCGTCTTTAACTTTGTAGTGAAAATTTTTTTCTCTGGTACATAAAGTTAACTTCTTAGAACTGAATAAACAGAAGTCCACATTCATTTTCCTAAAATAGTTCCTCAATTTCATTTCCTCATATTTTATCCCACCTCATTTCTTCTTTTAAGAAAAACATCACTTTAATTTAGAAAATACCTGATTTTTGTAAAGACTTACATATATAATTTGTAGGTGATGGGAAAATTACAGTGAATGATATGAACTGCAAAGAAATAATAAATATGGACAAGATAAAACTAAACATGCTACTAATAAATATTTATATACTCTAATCAAGAACAATTGAAGATACTTATCAACTAAAATAAACATAAAGAAGGTTAAATGTTATTTTGAGTTCTAGTTTCTTTTGTGAACCAAAGGTTAAAATGAACTGAGTTCATTTCTTTTAAGATTATCTTTCTGTCAAGTTTCATGGTCTTAAGTAAAATATTAAATTCGCTAATAAAAACTGTATCAACATTATGATTACAAGTAGACTCTATTCTACTTTTAAAAGCATATTTCTATTTAAGTAGATGAGCCAGTCAATTAATATCATTTGAAATATGAGTTTGATAGTCTAGTGGATATAGAAACTAGAAACTATAATTGTTGATCAAAATAATTCTAACTCACATTATAAGATTCTATGTTTGTACTAAAGGAGATTTCAGGATAAATAGATTTCCAAATTAAACTTTTAAAATTTAATTCCAATGGTTAAAATTAACCTTTCTTAAGATCCACATAGACTATTTTACTATTCTTCTCTTCAACTCTTAGGAATATTTTCACAGATGAGTTAGAGGCTTAAATTTATTTAATTATCACTACAGAGAATGGGACATCATAATTTCTTCTTAAATATGCTGTGTGCTCTCCCCTATTTCCTCAGTACCCCAGGGAGAATTAACATATTTTCCTCTGTTCATTACATCTCTACTTGGAATGTATTATGTACTAGCTACTGTGTCAAGGCTTACTTAAATCCATTCTTGCTAACTGAAGGAGATGCACAGATTCATTTTCTCACAAAACTGCAGTACAGGATTTACTTATTCATTTTTCCCTCCCGGATTAAAAAAAAATGTGGAAAAATAAACACTTTCCACCACATAAATTAAGATTGGTGGCTAAAACAACTTAAAGATAATATCCAAAGCAACTAGGTAGGAACCATCTCAGAAATAGTTTATTAAACTGAAAATACACAAAAATTACAATTTGGGAGCAACTGTATTAGGAAATAGGAGCCAGCCTACAACTCTCAAAAGACAACAATATAACTTTCAATCTATGCACAGCCCACAGTCAAGAAATGCAGGGGTTTACACTTTTTCAGAGTAAAGCCCCAGTAATTCCTAAGAATACTTCTTCACAGCATTTCTAAAGGATCTTGAGAACACAGGCTCTCATCAGGTTCTGTGACTAAATACTAACAGAACTATGAGTAATGGTATAACTGAGTATCTTCAGCAGTAACCAGAAAAGGATTGATGTTTCAAAAACGTTCCCTTTAAAATATAAAAACCTTTTTGGGAGGATGGCCATTTTGATGATATTTATTCTGCCTATCCAAGAGCATGGGAGGTCCTTCCATCCCCTAAGGTCTTCATCAATTTCCTTCTTCATCTTTCTATAATTTTCCTTATAGAGGTCTTTAATTACCTTGGTAGGTTTATCCCCAAGTATTTTATTTTTCGGGGTGCTATTGTGAGTGGGATTGCCTTCTGGATTTCTTTTCCGATTGATTTGTCGTTGGCATATAAAAAGGCTTCTGATTTTTTAAGATTGATTTTGTATCCGGACACTTTACTGAATTTGTTGTTCAGTTCCATAAGTTTTTTAGTTGAGTTTGTTGGGTCTTCTAAATATAGTATCATGTCATCTGCAAAAAGGGATAGTTTTAGTTCTTCTTTCCCTATTTTTACCCCTTTGATTTCCTTCTCTTGTCTTATTGCTCTGGCTAGGGTCTCGAGTACTATATTAAACAGAAGAGGTGACAATGGACATCCTTGTCTTGTTCCTGTCTTTAGTGGGAACTCTTGCAGTTTCTCTCCATTTAATATGATGCTGGCTGTAGGCTTATTGTATATTGCCTCTATGATTTTGAGGTATGGTCCTTCTATTCCGATTCTTTGTAGTGCTTTTAGCATGAATGGGTGTTGGATCTTTTTCAGCGTCAATTGAGATGATCATGTGATTTTTGTCTTTGAGTCTGTTTATGTGGTGAATTACGTGTATTGTTTTTCGAATGTTGAACTAGCCTTGCATCCCAATTCACAATAGCCAAACTATGGAAGCAGCCAAGATGTCCAACCACAGATGAATGGATTACAAAACTATGGGATATGTACACAATGGAATTTTACTCAGCCATAAAGAAGAATAAAATCATGTTCTTTGCAGGGAAATGGATGCAACTGGAAAACATTATGCTAAGTGAGATTAGTCAGTCACAAAGAGTTAAGAA